>NQII01006101.1:178206-190609 GCA_002778355.1 Clitarchus hookeri
TCTACACCTCCTCTTCCTTCTACATCCCCTCTTCCTACTACACCTCCTCTTCCTACTACACCTCCTCTTCCTTCTACACCACCTCTTCCTTCTACATCCCTTCTTCCTTCTACACCCCCTCTTCCTTCTACACCCCCTCCTCTGCCTCCTCCATCTCCCCCTTCTACTATCCCTTCTCTCTCCCTATCCTCTCCCTTTCTCTCTTCTCTCCCTTCTCCTCCTACGCCCCTCATCATCGTCATCATCCTCGTCCTCATCCTCGTCATCATTCGTTACTGACATGTTTGTGGGAACACACCGGTTATTCCCATTCTTTTAGTTACCACAGTAATATGTTCATTTTTTTCCCACTTTGTTTAATTAGCTTAGCTGTTACTACAACCTATTACAGTATTTAATTTTCGAGTAGTTAGTGTACATTAAAAACAAATTTCTTTAATAAATACAGGGCTGTTGACTTACCTTCCACTTCATTTAAGACGTTAATAAATTAACTGGGCTTTAAAAATCATCCATAGATAGAGACCCCTTCCCACTCCTCGAATCAAAAGTCAATAGACTGGAAACCCTCTTTCCCAGTCCGATTTGCGGTCCAAATGTCATACCTGCTGGCAAGCTGACATTTACAATTGAATGATGTTTGCGTAATAATCCAAAAGAAAGTTATTTCATAGGTTTCACTATATGATTTGACTACTATATATTTGTAAATACTCGTAATAAAAACACCGGAAATGATCAACTATGGTCCTAGACGGGTCAGTAACATATAATAAAATGTATAGTGGAGTGGAAACATTTGGGCGACTCTTAACATCGAGGTCGTGGGAGCCTATGAGGACGGAGCTGCGTGCTAATGGTGTAGCGCCGGAATGCAAGGGCGGGGAAAACGGGATATGCCCGAGAAAACCCGCCGACCAGCGTCATCGTCCGGAACGATTCCCACGTGCGAAAATCCGGGAGCGACCCCGGTTCGCCTTGGTGTGTGGCGAGCGCTCTAGCCGCTACACCACCGCGACCTCATGAAAAGTGCAGACGGTGGAACTTCAGCAGGCAGAGGGCCGAGTTCTGCCGCAGAGAAGGTTGGATAGTGCAGTGGAGTAGCTGTCCTCTCTTGAAGCTGGCGGCCTGCGGTGGCAGTGCGTGGCCGCTAATTGTGACGAGAGGCTGCAGTGCCGTGGGAGGGAGCGATCCTCCACTGCGGTCATTATCCGGGCTGACTACTGGCTAGTGCGGCCCGCCAGCCGCCCACCCCCTCTTTTCTGCCCGAAGAAGTACATGTATTCTGCGAGAACTACATGATGGCCGGGGCGGTGCAAGAACTTAGCACCTTTTCCCTTCCTTCCACACTTTCTCTACAACCTCTGTCTTTCTCTTTTCCTCTCCCTTTTCCTCTCTCCATTTTTCTCTCTTTCCCTTTTTCTCTCTTTCCCTTTTTCTCTCTTTCCCTTTCTCTCTCTTTCCCTTTCTCTCTCTTTCCCTTTCTCTCTCTTTCCCTTTTTCTCTCTTTTTTCCTTTCTTTTCTCTCTATTTCCCTTTCTCCTCTTTTTCCCTTTTCCCTTCTCACTTTCCTTCCCGCCCCTCTTTTTCCTTTTCCTCTCTCATTTATTTTCCCCCTCTTTCCATTTACCTCCTCTCTTTCAATTTCCCCCATCTCTTTCCCTTCCCCCTATTTTTCCCTGCCCCCCTCTCTTTCCCTTCCCCCCTCTTTTACTTTCCCCCCTCTCTTTCCCTTTCCTTTTACCCCTCTCTTTCCGTTTTTTACCCCTCTGTTACCCTTTTTCACCCCTCTGTTTCCCTTTTTCTCTGTCTTTTTTTCACCAAGCGAGGTGGTGCCATAGTACATAGTAAACCTTTGGACTTGCATTCGGGGGGTCTGGGTTCGTATCCCGGTCTGGCCCCCCTGATTTTGGTTTTCCATGGTTTCCCGTAATCACTTCAGGCCAATGCTAGGGATGGCTCACTACTACAGGTCATGGCCGAATCCTCGCCGATTTCTACTTCTCTGAGCGACTTACTCCGTCTCTAATGTCGTTGTAGAGGGAGCATTGAGCCCTACCTACCTGTTATTTTTTTTTTCTCCCTTTTTCTTTTTTCGTTTTTCTATTTTCTCCTTTTTGTTTAATTTTCTCTTTATCTTGTTTCCTTCGTTTATTTTTTCGTTTTATAAAATTTCCTTTTCTCTCTCTTTCTCTAGCTCTCACATTTTCTTTCTTTCATTTTCTCTCGTTCTCTCCTTTTATTCTTTCATTTTCTCTCCTTATATCCTTTTCTCCTTTTCTTTTCCTCTTTGTCCTTTCTCTTTTTCCTCTCTTTTACTTTCTCTTGTCCTTTCCCTTCTTATTCTCCTCTTTCCCTCCATCTCCTTTTCATTCTCTTCCGTGCTTTTCCCCTCTTTCTTTCCCCCTCTCGTCCTTTCCCCTTTTCCTTTCTTCCTCTTTTCCTTTCATTCTCTTCGTTTTTCCCTCTTTTCTCCTACCTTTCTTTCTCTCTTCCTTTTTCTTTTATTTACTTGCACGAACGCACGAAATGATAATACGTGGTCCACTGCGCCCATTCACTCCCGGATTTTCGCACGTGGGAATCGTGCCGGACGATGTTGCTGGTCGGCGGGTTTCTTCGAGGATTTCCCATTTCTCCCGCCCTTGCATTCCGGCGCTGCTCCATATTTATTTCGTTTCGCCCTTATTGGCTTTCACAACCTCGTTGTTAAGTCACCCAAATCCCTCCATTCTCTCCATTGCGCGCATAATTGTTCTGGACAACGGAATAACCTTTCGTGCTCTGGTTTCGGCATGTTGATTGAAAACAAAATCGATAACGCACAGCATTTAAACGAACTTGACGAAATGTTATTTAATATTTCTGTCCGTAATATAACAGAACTTGGCTGAACCCTACTAAAAACGTTCTTGTCGTTTAAAAATTAAGATATATACTAACACGTTCATCATTGTTAACCACGTGACTTTGACATTTATGTTCCTTTGGGGTAGGTCAATGCTGGGTACATGCGCAGAAGATGAATAATTGGCGTACCTAATCATTAATCTATGATATTGAGCAAGTCAAGATATTTATAAATAAATATGGTTAAAATTGTAAAATGTTTTGTATAAACATTTTTTTTCACACAATGCAGGCAGAAAGAACCACACAACTTGTTACGTTGAAGAGATTTGGGCGGCTCTTAACAGCGAGGTCTTAAAAGTCGTTAGGTGGAATTTTTTTTTCCCCCAAGAAGTAAAGTTATTTGTCCTATATGTATTTTACTTTTTTCTTAAATAATAGTTTATCTAGTTAAATTGTTATTAGTTCCTAATGTTGTTAGGTAGTTTACTAAAAAAAAAAAAACATGATGTGCACAGGACCCTTTTGTAGAAAGCTGTCAACCGAACCTCTTCAACCAAGTACGGGAGATGGTTGACGTCTATAGGGATATCGTCCAGCGTGCACATTACAAGAACGAACATTGTTCTTCCTACATTCGCCACACACCATGAGCATGCAGGCATTTTCAGCATCGGTAAATACCATCTTCCAGCACATTGTATGTCTAAGTAGTATGAACTATCACAAAGTACTAACAAGGGGGTCCCAATGCAATCGGTGTAAAGGAAACAGAATCCACACAAGCATGCGAACATCGTAGCCTGGTAACCAAGCAGTTAAATGGGGAAGACAACTGTCGGTATTTAAAAAAAATGTTTTACGATAGCACGTAAACGACTTGCACTAGAATCTTGAAAAGAAAAAAAAAAGACCATTGACATTTAAAATACCTCAAGTTTTGATTTCTTAATGTTAATAGGCATTGTTCCATTTGAAAAAGTGTATCTTTGTTCTGGAAATATGCATTATAATACTTATTACAATCTGTGTTTTAGCTGCAATTATGAGCCGTTGTCTAAAATTCAATTCTGTGTAACCAGCGAATCACTAGCACCTTACATTTCCGAAGTATTTGTGTTTGCAAGTTTTATACAATCCAACCTGTATATTGCCAAAAAAAATTTTAACATTTTTATTTTGGTTAACAATTTTTTACAAGATTGTTAGTTTAATTGTAATGTGGGTAGTGTTTACAGCGTAAATTACAAATAAATAACGCTTATCAATGGCAAAAAAAGAACAGTTGAATATGTAACCAAGAAAGTCCTTGAAATGTCAAATTACACAATTTAGTTCGTGGACACAGGATTAAAGAGGTGCACATGTCATTATTTTCACATATTATTCATAGGATAAATGCCGACAAATGTATTTGGTCATTGTTATTTTATTATATGTTTTCATGTTGGGTAGTACTACTGGTACTCAGTGCTTCCGTCTCATTCTTACAAAATACTACTTTCGTTATGTATTTCCTGTCACTTGCTGCTTCACGTTGTTTCGAAGTTAGTTCCAAGTTGCCGGGAAATGGCCCGGGGGGAGGAGGTGTATGGGTGCATAAAACTGAACGTCCAGTTACAGACATTGTTTCCAAATTTTTATTTAAAACATAATTTTTTTCTTGCAAGAACGTTGTATTCCGTTAGGGTTACTCTGTCCTGAGTTTCAGCATCTTTCGTAGAGTGTTTACTCTTTTTGATGATCTCGCAGGAGCTGACATTTACGTATACGCGAAATGTCCAAAACGCCGATATGCAGCCCCATTAGCCGGCTCGCTCGTGTAGAACAAAGCTGTGGTGCAGCGGTCAGACCACCACCCTCCACCGCTCATGGTGGATTGAAACCCGGATTCTTCGCATTTGGGGGAACGTATCGGACGTTGCCGTGGGCAAGCGGATTTTCTCGGGGTAATACCAGTTTTCTTCGCCGTCGTACTCCGTCGTTGTAAATTTTCATCTCGTTTCACCCACATCAGCGCCACCGAAATCTTTCGTCGCAACCCGGTATAATAAGTAATAAGGGAACTGCCTTGTGTCTCTTGGAATGGAGACAGGGCAGGATTTAAGTTACGTCTCGCCAGTTAGTGTGGGCTGAGCGAGGCAGATCGCCAGCCATTACGTACTGAAGTTGGCAAGTCTATATATTTTCCTTCGCCCCCCTCCTCCTCTTTCTTCTGTTTATTGCTTGCACTGTGATGAATTGGCTTGTGATGTTTTCCCCTTGTTACGTTCTGGTGTGTTTGGTCAGGTTCGCGTGTTTATTCAGCGCGGAAAGCCACGAGATTGTGGTACATCCTGATTGCAATCAGCCGCGTGCAACATGAATGGGAGGACGCGTACCCATTTTGTGTTCGAAATGGCTACCATAGGTAGCTCTGCAAACATCAGTTGTTTGGGTAATGTTTTTGAAAATTCTTAAATAATGCTTTACGTCACTTTCAAAATTCGAAAAAAAACGTTAAATAAAAAATGGTTTTTAGTAGATGTTTTTCACAACTATTAAACAGTTTTTTAAAACGTTTTTTTCGTATTACTGGGTTTTGGTGTTACTCTCATTGTTCTTTAAAACAGGTTTAGAAAGCGAAATAATTACAATAAGGGACATAGACTAAATTTTTGCGTATTAATTGAATTTTTATTTTTTGTAACTTCTTGTTTACTTGAAATAGGAAAAAGAGAATAAATAAACTGGTATTCAGGATGTTGCCAAATATGTGGGTAGTAATCGGGGAGTGGATAGTATACCTCAAAACAATACAAAATGACCCTATGAACATATGTCCTAAAGACAGTAGTTTCCGAGTTGCACACCTTCTAGTGTTGTACTGGGTGTGTTCATAATATTATTCTCGACACATTCCAGTTCGAGTAGCTGTAGCCATGTTCGCGTACCAGCAGTGATACGTCACTCTGTGCTCAACACCCTGAATGTGCGCCTGAACACCGCGTCATTGATTGTCAGAAACGTTCGAATATTCCATGGATCGCACGTACCTGCTGACAACCTTGCTCCACTCGCTAGTGAATCACTGCTACGTATGTCTGGAACTGTAGTTGCTTGAACAATCGTCTCGAGATGTCCCACAGGTAATAGTCAAGTGGATTGAGGTCCGGGGTTCTAAGCGTATGGCATTCTACGTTAGTCAGCTGTCGACAGTGTAACGGATCAGGTAGTAACATACACGCACCTTTACAGCTGATCTAGTAAAATATCGATTATCACCAATACGTGTACAGTGTTGGGAAGTCTGTAACTCGGAATATCGACTGTAGGACATATGTTCATAGGGATATTTTGCGTTGTTTTGGGATGTACTATGCATTCCCAGGTTACTTCCCAGATGTTTGGGAACATTCTGTATATTAGTGTTTTACGTGTTTCTTACTGACAGGATTTTTTTAATNCCAGGTTACTTCCCAGATGTTTGGGAACATTCTGTATATTAGTGTTTTACGTGTTTCTTACTGACAGGATTTTTTTTTTATCGTTTATCGTAATATAATATTAATCAGGCATTGCTTTTTCAAGGAATTTTACAGAATCCTACTTAATGTATTGTGAAACGCAGTATTTGGCCACTATATCACTGGATACCATGATATTTCAAATTCGCATATGGCAGCATAGTCACGCATTGTGTGTGGCAACATACAGTCGGGGACAAAAGTATAAGCACAGAAGAACTGCAATCATCAAACCCAGGTTCACTTCACACTGTGTGTTGTTACGGATACACATTTTACGCAGGAGAAAGCCACATGTGTGTAGTACGTTATACCGCCCACAGATAGTGCAAATTAAATCCACCCTTGGAAATAATTGATGTACACAACCACTACGAGCGCTGTCTACTAGGACATAAGTGTAGGTGGCACAGCACGTGGAACACAACAGTACCGGCTGCACAGTTGACTGCAGGCCCAAGACATCCTCAGTGACGAAGCAAAGAGTGTGCGTAGAAACATGGGACGGAAAGGCAAGGAGATGAACCTCGCAGAATCAGACATCATAGTGAATCAGCATATACTCCACAAATCGTATGGAGAAATTGCACAAATTGTAAAGTATAGTCGCTATAAGTTTCTACAATAATGAAACATTTCAACGAACGGAAACACTGTGATTAGTAAAGTGCGAACAGGGCGGGCACGGAAGCTTAACAGGGAGAAAAGAAAAATCATTCTCACAGTGAAAATTCTCCTACTCTCAGCCACACAAATATCAGCGGAAATGCACGAGTATGAGGGTAAAGGCGTCCATCTCCGCAACCATGCAAGAACTAAGATGGCATCCCACGCAGAAACAATCCAGTCTGTGTGACTTACAGCGTAAGCTGAGTTGTGAAAGTAAACGTAACTTTTACCGATATGTGCTCAAGTGACACGTTTTCATCCTCCAAGTCCGACTAGGTTTCTTCAAAGTATGTGTGTTCTCTGTGAAAAGGAATTTTATTAAATTGACATTTCCCTACCCGAATCTCGATGTTCTAGTATCAGCCTGCGGTTTATTCGGATTTCGTTAGTTTGGTAATTTTTCGTTTTGTTTTCGTAAGGTTTCACTTAAACCACCATCGGCGTTCAGTCATTTCATAGACTGCTTCTTTCTTTAATAAAACCCTACTTCGTAGGATACATACATATAAATATAAAATCCATGATCATTAAATTAAAAACTAAGGTTATCTTCAAATAAACTGTATTTCCATATAAACATGTTCATGTCACTGTCTCTGACTGCAGGGGTTCGGTCGTACAGTTCTCGTTTCAAAATAGGAGCCGCGGTGGTGTAGTGGTTAAACTACTCGCCTCCCACCAAGGCGAACAGAGTTCTTTTCCCGGCGGGGGTTGCCCCAGGATTGGATTTTCGCATGTGGGAATCGTGCCGGACGATGCCGCTGGTCGGCGGAATTTTCTCGGGGATCTCCCGTTTCCCCCNGACCCAAATCTCTCCAAGTCTTCTATTCCACACTCACGATGCGCCCGGACAGAGTCGACACGTTCGTCAACACGAAAGACAATTATTTCAAACCTCCTCGCAGGAGTTAGTGATACACGTGCGAGCTCTCACTCAAATAAGCGGCCTTCCTCTGCAGCACGATAACAAACCACCGGTTCCCAACGATAATAAAGACGTAAAATTAGTAGAATCGTTCATTCGCGATTACTTCCAACTTTTCTGAAGCCCTGTTTAAGTGCGTTCTACTTTCAGGATATTCCTCCGCCTCGTGCAAACAAAGTTTTACTTAGTCTAGAAAATTAAACCAAGGTACATCGCACCGCGTTCTTGCGCACTCAGTTACATTGTATTTTGCATAAGAACGATTTCTTACCTGGCATTATCAACATATCTATTTGCTCCCTATTTTTATTCACATTAATTATAAGTGAAATATTGTAATTTATAGATAGAATATAAGTCAACGTTCAATTTTATCAAAATTAGTTACTTTTATGTTAAAACTTGTATAATACGCTTGTGATACCTGTCACATGTAGGAAACAATCAACGTCACACGCGAAGTGGTTTTTCAAAAATTGGATTTAAAAAGTGTGAAGAAACCGTGAATGGACCCGTAACTGCTTACTTTTAAATGAGAATCTGCATATTTGATATTTTAAAGACTGACTTCGAGACGATACACGTTATGTTAAAACTACTTGAGCTTTATGCTTGCTACAAGAATCTGGTTAACAAAATATATGGCGATGATTTGTTAATTTGTATGTGATGCTTTACCGGATTCTCAGGCGACAAAACGCAGTACGTAAATTATACACAAATGTCTCCACTACTGTGTGTGTTTGCGAGGAAAGGGGGAGGGCAGCGCCAAAATGGTGTAGATTTCTGGGACGATCGTGCATTACTTAGCACTTTGTTTTATTTCANTATTTCAAACCTCCTCGCAGGAGTTAGTGATACACGTGCGAGCTCTCACTCAAATAAGCGGCCTTCCTCTGCAGCGCGATAACAAACCACCGGTTCCCAACGATAATAAAGACGTAAAATTAGTAGAATCGTTCATTCGCGATTACTTCCAACTTTTCTGAAGCCCTGTTTAAGTGCGTTCTACTTTCAGGATATTCCTCCGCCTCTTGCAAACAAAGTTTTACTTAGTCTAGAAAATTAAACCAAGGTACATCGCACCGCGTTCTTGCGCACTTAGTTACATTGTATTTTGCATAAGAACGATTTCTTACCTGGCATTATCAACATATCTATTTGCTCCCTATTTTTATTCACATTAATTATAAGTGAAATATTGTAATTTATAGATAGAATATAAGTCAACGTTCAATTTTATCATAAATTAGTTACTTTTATGTTAAAACTTGTATAATACGCTTGTGATACCTGTCACATTTAGGAAACAATCAAACACGGGTGATTTTTCAAAAATTGGATTTAAAAAGTGTGAAGAAACCGTGAATGAACCGCAGCTGCTTACTTTAAAATGAGAATCTGCATATTTGATATTTTAAAGACTGATTTCGAGGTGATACACGTAATGCAAAACTACTTCAGCTTTATGCTTACTACAAGAATCTGGTTAACAAAATATATGGCGATGATTTGTTAATTTGTATGCGATGCTTTACCGGATTCTCAGGCGACAAAACGCAGTACGTAAATTATACACAAATGTCTCCACTACTGTGTGTGTTTGCGAGCAAAGGGGGAGGGCAGCGCCAAAATGGTGTAGATTTCTGGGACGATCGTGCATTACTTAGCACTTTGTTTTATTTCANAAAGGGGGAGGGCAGCGCCAAAATGGTGTAGATTTCTGGGACGATCGTGCATTACTTAGCACTTTGTTTTATTTCAAACTGATTTTCGCTCTCCTCCCACGCCTGACAAGAACTCTCCTTTATTTAGCCAGAAGCAGTTATTGCAATAAATAATAATTATGCATTCGCACACACATTTTCAATTAATTTAATCGAGTTCTCGGTAACTGCAATAGCAGTATTTCTATTTTAAAAGAAATAGTGTTTAAGCACAAGATAATTTCGTCGAACTTGTGTAAATTATTATTTCCATCAAAATTATTTCCCGAGGATATTACGTGTGACCGTAAAGAAATTGTACTTTTATGTAGTGCAGTTTTTTTTAAATGATTTATTTATTTTCGTTCGGTTAATAATTTATGTGGTAATACATTGCTGGTGTTTGTCGGTAAGATAAATTTTAAAGAAAATAGGTAAATTGGTTAAAGAGGTGTAGTTAAATTACACAGATAATAAAATTGGGCATATATATAGTGACCTGTGTGTTTTATCTCATTCTTTAAAATGATCAAGACTACATTTTGGCATTATATATTTATCATATTTATAATATTTTTAAAGGTACCGAAAATGAAAATGTTTTGCCAACAATTTTAACATCAATAAAATATATATGATTGATTTAATGAGTTAAATTTAATATAAATTAGTTTAACGACAGCCATGCTGGTAAGGAAGGAGATATCAAAAAACGGACAGGAAGGTGGCCTCTTAGGCTCCTTTCACACGAAGTATGTATAGTCACACTTTTTGAATAAAACCTTTTAAAAATCACTCCGTGTATTGCATGTTGGGTAGTTTCCTGAGTATGTCATATCTCAAGTGTTTTACTTTTTTTGTTAACGTAAAAGAATCTNGTATTGCATGTTGGGTAGTTTCCTGAGTATGTCATATCTCAAGTGTTTTACTTTTTTTGTTAACGTAAAAGAATCTAATTTTTTGGTTAAGTTTAGCTTTGACTTATATTTCTCTTATAAATGTTTAACTTTTTTTATTATTGCATGTAAAACAGGGAGAAAATAGGTGTGTTGGTAATGGTTAGTAATAAATAGTTCTCGTACANTTTTTTTATTATTGCATGTAAAACAGGGAGAAAATAGGTGTGTTGGTAATGGTTAGTAATAAATAGTTCTCGTACAACATATTATTAAACTCGGTGCGGACGAATGAGGTGCGTTATCCTTGGGGTAATTTTCTAGACTCCGATAACCTTAGTTTGCATGGGGCGGAGGAATATCCTAGAAGTAAAACTTTATTAGGGCTTCAGAAAAGACGAGGTGAGCGTGAATGGACTATACTTTGAAGAATTATCTGCTTATGTACGGCATTGGCTGGAGTTGGAATTGTGAATATTAAATACAGATGATGTGGTTTCGTATGCGAGAACTGCGGTTAACGTATAATTGTTGATTAATATATTTTTTTCACTTGTAAACCCAGCTTAGGCCTTACCAACCTAAGGCAGGCACAAGGGTGTTTTGTGTACGAGAAGCAGCGCATGTGCGCTGTTGTAGACGAGCGGTGAAACCGCCGCGAACTAGAGCGCTGAACCGCACCGAACCAGATTTTTCAGTGCGTGCGATGCGTGCGAGAGAGATCGCCCACGCCGCAGAATAGGCGAGAACACAGAAGCGGTACCGCGTGCGGTGCTCTTTGTGTAACAGTAGTTGACGGGAGTATTCCAATCGACTGCACTGGGTGCGCACTGAAAACTGAAAAAGTGCATGTGTCACGTGACTGCCAGAAACTAGTGTGTGTTATTTATGCACTAACAACTGGAACAGTCGTTTCGCTCGAAGTTTTTGCTCGTTAATATAGCTAGACTTTCGCGCGACCTTATAAACGAAGAAATCGTTAAGCCCATTACTCGCTGTATTGATGTACTCAGGGAGAGCGATGGAGCGCCCATAGTCGTGAAGACCGAAGTCGACGATGCAGCCGAGTCTACGAATAAAACGAAACATTACGACGTACGAACGGATCGGGATGAAGGATCGGATGTGGATTTGGCTCACAAGAAAAAGGTACGGAAGAAAGCCCTGAAATATAATGCTCTGGCTCGGTGGTTTCTACGATCGTACGCATCTTGTAATAATGTTACGATGTACGGTGTATACAGGCATAATGAAAAATGGCTTCTCGGTGCTGATGAAATAGAGTTTCTACCAGGTGGCATAATCTATGTAGGGGATTACAAAATGCGTGGAACACCCGGGATGTACGAACTTCTATTTTTCAAGGAGCCCAGAGAGTTTACAGAATCGCACCTGCTGGAACACACAGACGTTGCTCGAACTCACGCACGCACTTTACCAAGATAACAATCCCGAGACTGGTGCTTATAAGGATGAAGATCACGAAAAAAATCGATATTTTTGCAGACCTCTTCAGTGGCTTAGGACTGAAAAGTGGGGAAGGTTTGAAGAAGATAGACAGTGACTAGAACATCGACTACGTGATTTGGGACGACCCAAATGAACTGGTGAATGGACTTCTACTGGTCACATCGCAAAAGGTTGGAATTTACTCGCACACCAATTACAATTAGTTTCCTCCTCACCTCTCTTAGCCAAAGGCCATCCGAGGTTTTTGATTATTGTTCTTCTTNTTACAATTAGTTTCCTCCTCACCTCTCTTAGCCAAAGGCCATCCGAGGTTTTTGATTATTGTTCTTCTTCGCCATCTTCTTTTTGTTATAAATACTTTTTCTTTAATTACCATATCTT
>NQII01006102.1:0-16501 GCA_002778355.1 Clitarchus hookeri
GGCCAGAAGTTTCTAGTCTGTGGGAGTTGGGATGGGGAAGGTGGGTAGGGGGGGGGGGTCGGTGGCAAAACCAGCAACACCTCTGCCCGCGCAGGTTCATTGTGAATAATTAAGGCCAGCGGGTGGCCCAGCCCTAGTATTGATCACTGCCCCCTGCCTGCACGCACCTACGTTCCTCAGCGAGACCACGGCACCTCACCGCCCGGCTACGGAACACACCTGACCGTACAGAAGCGGAAGACATCTCCTGCCGATCACGCCAGGGACGGGCGAAATTTTCCTCGCGTCGGGCGCCGGAGTCCGTATCTCAACTTCGTGCTGCGGGCCGCGCGTTTCTTCAAAAATCATGGGTTTTCCTACGGGATAAAACTATAAGTAGGAGTTAAAATTAAATCAAGAATAAGGTATTTTTATGTTAACGAAATTATAAAACGCTTGCGATACGTGGCATATTTAGGAAACAAGCAAGCATGTCATACCTGTTGTAATTTTTCAAGGGTTTCATTAAAAAAGTGTGAAGAAACCCCGAATAGACTATTCGGCTCCTATCTCCTACTCCCTAATCCCCTCTAAGCCAAAACATTCGAAATTTTAATTTGTTACAAAATTATCAAATACATTTTAAATACATTTTTTGTACTTTTCAATAATTTTTTGCAGGTTTTACAATTTTTTTTGGGAAATTTGTAAAACAATTTTGCAATTTTTTTGGATTCAATTTCGATCAAAGTTTATTGGCACGAGGTCAATCTCAAGGTCAAATGTCAAGGTCACCTGTATCCAAAATGGGGTTCGTAGTCAGTAACGTAATATTCTAGGCGACGTTTATGAGTTTATTAGAATTTTTTACTATTTTTTCCCGAGTTTTTACTTTCAAGGTCATTGGGGTCATGGTCTCTGGCATCCAACATTGTGGCCGGAGACATCGATGTAATCTTTTCCTCGATTTTTAATCTATTTTTCGATTTTTTTTTCAATTTGTTTGTGATTTTTTAGAATTTTTCGGCTCCAATGCCATTCAAGGTCAAGGTCATCAACATCTATCATGGATGACGAGATGGTCACTGGCCGACCTGGCGAGGACCGATCGTGTCGGGAGCTTAGTCGATCCATCTGTCATCGAACCCTGAACCTCCTACATGTACATATTTAAACCATTTTTTGAATCATTTAAAATCTTTTTTTAATATCTTAACATTTTTTAGGTTTTATATTTTTCTGCATTTTTTAAAAACATTTGGGTTCAAGGTCATTCAAGGTCACGGGTACATGGTCAAGGGCAAGGTGATCTGAATCCAATATGGCAGTTGGGTGACCGGAATGGCAGAGCATTAACGGCGCCTGGCGCCTGCCCCCCGTGCCCTTGTGCCCGTCTCATCTAAATCATTATATTATAAAATTTAAGTAAAGGTTAAATTTAAATAAAATAATATTATTTTATTTTAACCGAGATATAAAACACTTTTGATACCTGTCGTATTTGGGAAACAACCAAACACGTCATAGTGTTTTTTTCACAGGTTTGTTTTTAAAAAGCGCGAAGATACTGCTAACAAGAGTACAGTAACACTGGTATATGTGCGCTTGGCGGCACGCCTGAGAGTTAGGCCACAGCTCTCCTCCTGAGTCTGACGGGTGGTGGTTTCCCAGGGGGGAGAATGTTGTACTTGAACTATAATGGAAGTTCACCAACACATCGCACCACACTATTCCCATACTTATCGCATGCGTGACGACGTGGTTCACTCTCGGGAGAACCCGCTCTACTGTTAACTTTAACTTGCCCCATCAACACCCGTCAAGGCACGCAATTACATGTCACCAATTGAAATTAAGTTTTGTCTGTACCTTCTCAAAAAATACCTAGGGACCGGGGGGATCCCATGAAATAGGTTGATGACAGAATATAGTTAGTACGGTTACACTGTTGATGTACCTCTGTGATTTAATTTTAGTTATGGTAACACGTCCTGGATTAATGAGGCGGAGTAATAAACTAGAAGCAATACCGTAAAATAATCGCGTACTAACAGCGCGGCATATAGGCGGCCTCCAAATTATTTCATTATTTCCGGGTCTCGACAGGCACTATCAGTGGTAAGATGCCGATAACTTCTTTAAACTGGCGTTCATAATTACGCCGATAAAAATGTATTTAATGACATTGTAATAGTATCTATATTAATACTGTTTTAAATCAAGCTACTAGTAAATATATCGTAATTTTTTATTTTAGTATAGTATCATTATTCGTAATCGTACCCACGCTACTGCTGATACAGCTGTCATTAATGCTACAAGACTATTACGTAATTCAAGATTATACTCGTATTCATACCAGTGCAGATCTTGCTACTAATAAGCTACTAATATATACAGTTTTACTTGGTACGGCACGATAGCAACGTTTGTATTTATATTGGCGGAAATACTGATACTGATGCTAAATAACCTAACGCTGTATCATTAGTTAGCTATAGAGATTCCGATTTCCTTAGCTATACCCCTACCGGCATGCTATCCGAAGTAAAAATCGTCAATTTTGCTGCCACGATTGCCGTCAAAGATAACATAACTCTGTTGATACCTCTACTGCATGAGCAAGCATTGCAGATGCTGCTAGCGCCCCTGGCGCAGTTATCTCGTACTAACGCCGTGCCTGAAATATATTGCATTCCACACCCGTCTTCCTTCATTTTTCAACGCCTGGCAAGGAGCAACGGCTTCGGATGGAAAATAAATTGAAAAATGCCCGAGGCTTTGCTTTTCCAGCGGCCTCACAACTCTTTGAACTTCGCGTCAGGCGAAGGATGTCTTTCAAAGAGGCAGAAGATGGGGCGATAACTGTTCGACGGAAGTTAAAATCGACAAACTTCTGGTCTCTTCTGGATATTAAAAGTGCGGTAGTTCTATGGAAACTTTGAACAACGAAAAGTTTCCTATTCAACATGGCCCGTGCTATGTGGAACTCACAACTAGTGTCCTGTATTTTAGTATATACTATATATATTATATATATAGAGAGAGAGAGAATGTTCCGTAGAACTTTGTTGACAGTATATTTTCAAAATTTATTTATACAATAATGGTACGCAGCAGAAAGTTGTAATACAAAACATTTTCCTAAAAATTTTTTTCTACCATTTATACAATATATTGAATCACAAAAAAAAAAATCGTGTTTTTATTTTATTACATATTTTCTGGAAATATAAAGTATTTGAGAAATAGTTAAAAAGTGTGTGAATAAATACAGAAACAGCAGTACTTAAAGCGGGTTCTCGCTCAACTGAAGTTAAAGTCTCTGTAAAATGATTTGTATTGATAATATTCTCTTTAATTCACCTTTTTAACCAGCATAATATAAGTTACATCTAATTATGCGTTATATGACAATAGTTTATAGGACAATATTGCCTTTATTTGGCTGTCACGAGACACTGAAGATAATGTTTTATTTCTATCATACTGCCAATAGGCACTGAGTACTCTTAAATTTTAGTACCTAAACTAATATAGAAATAAAGCTTAGGATGTATGCCTTTTTTAATTAAATTGTTTTTTGTAAATTAATGGAAGTGAAGTGGTTATAAATATAATCTATTTTATAAAGAAAATATCTCAAAGGCATACGAATATAAAAGTAAACATAGGTAAGTACAATGTTCATAGTTTTATAGAAATCTATCAATTTAATATATTTACAATGTGGCAATCAAATGTTGTGATTCCTTTCAGATATTGATTGGCCTGGACAACCTTGGGAAATCATAAAAATTCAAGGGGTTTCTTAAAAACATCACTGAGAAAATTTAATCGATCTGCAAATACCGTCACGTTCAATTATGACCGATCTGTTCATTAAAGTGAAACAATTTTTTCACTGCCTGGGCTCTGTCAATTTAACAAGACAATAATAATATTTTGAGCTCACCAGTATCTTAAACTTGCGGAATGATTAAAAATGTCTGTGAATACTCTTTAAAATTACTCATCGATTAAACTTATATAAAATAAATGAATTTTTTTGAACGATGTTAGGTGGTACATACTCGCTTATTGCAGTGGTTGGGAGGTTTTGGGCATAATCCGAGTATTTTGAATCCTAAGGTTTGTTGGTATAGCAGCAAGGTCCGCCTATATGCTGTTCACGGTAAAGTGAGCACTTTTCAAATCCTAGTTACTTTTTCCTTTGAACCAATTTTATAACATTTAACAGCATTTTAAAATAAATATTGTCAAGTATATAATAAATGCAGTGTGTATATTCCACTACACTTGGAAGTTAACGCCTTCGGCTTAAATAAAAAATATTTTTTGAGTGTTATTCCAAATAGTATGGCTTTCAAAAGTGCTCACTTTACCGTGAACAGCCTTTAATACTTATTTATCGAAGAGAGTAAAAACGTCTGGGCGGTGAGACCCAGTCCTATTAACTTCTTCTAATACCAGACGGACTGAAAAACGGGAGGCCTTATACACCCTCCCCATCACTGGAATTCATAAATACATGACACCACATGTTTACCTTAATTATTAGTGTGTCCACAGTTTACAGGCGTGATATAGACTATGTTAACTTTCTGTCAAATAATTTGTCTTAGAAATAGTTCATTATGGTTTTACAGCGAGTACTTTGAAAACATCACGGCGAAAAATGAAGACAGTCACGACGGCCGTAAATGTAAAATTTTGTGACTTGCAAACTATAGAACGTGTTTAAATTACGCGTGTATGAAAAAAACACCGAGTCTCGTAATAACAGTTTTGTTTTACGTAAGAAAGTGCCACAGACAAATAAAATACCGTTCGTAAAATACAACTTAGGTCACTGAGTAACAAAATAAACAGGCCTGGTGCGCTCAAGTCTACAGTGAGTCTGAAGCTTGCAATTATTTCTTGTACTTCCAAAATACGTTTCTTAATGCTTTCAGCCCAGCATTAAAAATGATGTATACATGTGGCTTAGTATTGCCAACCTAAATACAAGTAAGTCTGCTCCATGCACTCGCAAGTTTGGCTACAAATAACAAAAATTAAGCTATGCTGGAAACATGAAGAATTTTAATACTGCTTTTTATAACACAGCAATAATTATTACAGTAAATACTAAACACTCATTTATAAATTACTACTTAATCACACATGGTTGCTTAGACTCTCCAAAGAAAAAATTAAAGTCTTGTCCAAACTGTTGCAAACATATTGCGTTACCATACTGTTAGAACATTCCTCCTAAAATTAAACAGAATGATGACAACATTTAAAATTTAAAGGCCGGAATGTTAATAGTGCATTTTATTGGGGGAAAATATCAAATAAATAGAATACACGAGTAGACATGTCACGAAAAGATAGTCACTACATGGAACGTGAGTTTCGCTACATTCTGACGTTCCGCTGTACTCACTCTGCTGCGAACTATGTGGCCTAAAATTAGGCCATAGGTAGTTAAATTCAGTTACGGTTGGCAAAACTGTGTGACTACTTGGTGGTTGAGTGTCAAATATCGGGATAAAATATAGAGAAAAAATTCACTGCTCATGAATACGTATTTCATGACGTAAACGATGACTCACGTACTTCCAATTAAAGTTGGCAGGACTTAAGGGAAATAGCGCCATGCCACTGGCCTAAGTTAAAACTGTTACAATATTTTTTTGATTCATGGTAAAAGTATCTGTTTAGTTTTACTTCACCCACGTTAGAGTAACTAAAAAAAAAAATGGCGTGCGGGGAGTGCACCCAGGGCAAGGCAACACCCTCCGAGTGACGGTCTTTCCAGCTGGGACCCGTAGGTGACCGTCATCCCCGGGCATGACAGAGATGAGACCCTAGAATAACAGTAACGCATTCCTTAAACAACGTCACGGTATTTGTTGATATACAGAAACTATTCATTACGTCATGTGATTGTGAATAGGATAAATATCCAGCATGGCTTTTATAAACTGTCCACTCCGCCGGGACCCATCGATACCGCTTCACGGGAGTTATTTCCTTGATTGCTCACTTAGCAAGACAAACAACGCAACAGCTGATGACATATTCGTCCCGCCACTCTTGCCCCCACTACGTCGCTATGCCTTAAGCCTACTTCATTTTTTATAAGCTCGTGACACAACACACTGTTTGAATAAACACAGAGCAATTCAGTGGAAGCTGTATACAAAATAGTATACCACGGATATCACAAAATGCGTACATTCAAATTAAATCAAATGAAGCATTATTTTAAAAGAAGTGTTATTATTTATTTTGAAATTTCTGTTTCATAACCAAAGAGTTTTAAGACGGTACAGGTCAAAACCATGTGTTAAAACCGACAAGAACATTTCGCAAATTACTCCAGGCTATAATCCATCTTACTCAGTTTAATTTGCCTTAGCTTCATGTTAGCTCGCTGCCGCCTGAGTGCGCAGACAGTTTTTAATGCAGACAAGATAGTATCGGATATCTTCACTGTTTTCTAACAGAGTTTTTATTGGTTTGGAGACCACCAGGCAGGGCGTGTTTAAGGGAACACAAGACATAACTTAACGCTTTAGAGTTTAATAATTATTTACAATTTTACGGAAGAACAAGCCTACAGAATTGTTTTTACTATCCAATAAAAGCAAATATCTTACCATGTGTATTTCTTTCAAGCAATTTCTGACGCCGTAAATTTTTATTAGTCATCGCGGGGAAAGATTTTATAGGAAATCAATGCACTGATATTGTAAAATATATGTTCACAAAGAAGTAAGCGCGTGTTATTTACTATTGCCTATTTTTAGTATATCTGTATTGATTGCCAAAAATATGTATAATCCTATTGAGGTTTTTGGAGTTAATTTATGTACCACGCCGTTTTAAGGAGCCTTCCTAGTTGTCATGTAAATCTCATTGTAAGTAATTGTGTCTACTAAAATTAAAAAATTACGCAATATTGTAAAACAAACATTTTTTAAGGACGGAAATGAAAGTCGATATTTTGTTGCCCATTCATAAATTTGGTTACTGAAACTTAAATGTGGTCGTTCAAAAGTGCTGTAGTCAGCAAAAATCGCTGTAAGCAGCCCACTGTTTACGATATTTATTCTTCTGTAAAACAGTGTTTTAAACTATGGCTACATCCACCGCTTACGTTTCCGAGGAAACAGAACACACGCGAAGCTAGTTTATGATATTGTCACGCGCTCGCTGCTTCGCATCCCGCGCTCGCGAGTGGAAGCGAAGGTCAAAGTAGTTATACGATAGCGGCGGCGGTGAGCCAATGGAATGTTTTGAATGACAGGCGACAGAACCACACATCTGTTACAAAAAGCGAGCCGGACACGATAAACCCTTTTGCGGCGCGCGCTGCTGACCCTGGTTGCATTGAGCCTCTGCATTTATCTGAAGAATTTTCTAGTGGTTCGTTGCCCTAGTTTCTCTAAGCGTAACTCGGGGAGCGTCAAACTTTTCAGGTCAAGGTCAGCAGAGTATAAAATAATGCTACGGGCCTCTGGGTTGTTGTTGTTGTTGAATGGACGAGTGGCTGAGTTTCAACAATAGACGACGAGCGGCGAGAGAAGCGACCAGCGGAAGGGAAATCTGCGACTGCGAGCATCAAGCAGTGAAGGGTGCGGTTGGCAGGCTGGACTATTGAACTAGATGCGTGAGTGAAAGACATTACAAATGATGGCAACAGACAAACTGAACGCGTGTTAATGCTGAGTATGAGTTGATTGACTATAACGAAACAGCGACATTGAGAAGGCCGTTAGTTAGAGTTGAAATAAAAACATTAAATATTGCGCTCACCAAGAAATAAAAAGAGTAAGAGTGGAAATAGATAATTTAATTCTGTAAGCAATAGCTGCGTGGATAAATTAGAAACTAAAAATTAGTTATTTTATTTTCATTATGACCTCCATCCCTCACGAACTCAGATAGACCCCCCAGGCGTCCATGTGACACTATTTTCCACTGCCATCGCAATGTTTCCTTATGGCCGGATGTGACCTTGAGTCTTTTAAGGCTCCCGCCTGCCTGACGCTTGAACTGCAGTGCAGACTGTTTGAAATACAAGTTTTTTTTCCCACGAAACTAATAAACGTGCACCCAATGTGCTGTTCTACGAAAAGAACACAAACTTCAGACAAAAGCTGTCGAGAACTTTCAAAACGACACGTTCGAAACACCACACAACAGTACTCCAAAAAGGGTAAAAAACGGGCTTTTTCAAAGCGCTGTAGCTCAAAATATACGCGTCAGATACATACAAAACCACTCGAGGGCCCTGCACTGAACCTTCCTACAGACTTTCCACCAACAAAACAATAACGGCACAACTGAAAGTTTCATAGGTACGCGCAGTGCGACCAGAACACTGTGCGCCAGTTGAGAGCCTCGCGCTTAGCGGCGATGGCGAACTTGATGCGCGTGGCAGTCTCGTCCTTATCGCTCCCGCGCCTCTCGGGCCCCAAACGAGGAAAAAATGTTCCAGGTAGACGAGAGCCTTAATATTGTTTATATTACATTCACGTATACTTGAAACTTTTCTGAAGCCCTGCTAAAGTTCTACTTCCAGCATACATCTCCGCCTCATGCAAACGAAGCTTAACCGAGTCCAGAAAATTACACCAAACGGACAGCACACTGTATTTTGTGCGCACTCAGTGTAATAATATTTTGCATTATAACTATTTATATCTAGCTATCACCAACACGCATATTTTCTTCCTGGTTTTTTTATATCAATAATAAATACAAAATATTATAATTTATAAATAAAATTTAATTATAAGTTTAATTTAATTTTAAAAAAACCTTTGTGATACGTGACATATTTACGAAACAACCCAACATCTCATACACGAGGTCATTTTTCAAAGGTTTAACACAAAAAGTGTCAAGAAACCGTGAACAGGCTATACTAGGGGTTCCCCTTTAATGCACTTAAAAGCATTCTTCGTACTAAGGACGTTTCGTTTACTGGCGGGGAAGCCATAAGCGTAGGACAGGTCGGTATACCGAGGATAAAATGCTTTGGCGGTTCCTTTGATGTGGGCGTACCCGTTCTCTGATTGGCCCACGCGAGGTTCTACAAACGAGCCTCGTGTCTGATTGGCACCTGGCAAGTTGTTCTGCGGGCGCTGGCCAGTGGCGCCATTTTGTTGGCGCGTGCAGTTCGAGTTCACGACACGCACCACCGCACGGTTTCCGCGCTCCTAAATATTCTGCGCCACGAGCTTGAACATACACGAAGGCATTAAGGTACCCGTCTACCTGGAACTTTTTCCCACGTTTAGGCCGAGAAGCGCGGGAGCGATAAGGGCGACACTGCCACGCGCATCAAGTACGCCATCGCCGCTAAGCGCAAGGCTCTGAACTGGCGTGCAGTGTTCTCGTCGTGCTGCGTGTACCTATGGGACTTTCAGCGGTGACCATATTATTTTATTAGTGGGAAGTCTTTAGGAAGGTTCAGTGCAGGCCCCTATAGTAGTTTTGTATGTATCTGATGCGTGCATTTTGAGCTACAGCGCCTTGGAAAGGCCGTTTTTAGCGGTTTTGGAGTACTCTGAATGGATGTTTCTAACGTACGTGATGTTTTGAAAGTACTTAACAGCTCTCGTCTGAAGTGTGTGTTCTTTTCGTAGATCAGCACGTTGGACGCAGGCTTAATAGTTTCGTTAAAAAACGTGTATTTCGAACACTCTGCAACGCAGTTCAAGCGCCAGGTAGACGGGCGCCTTAAACAGGATTATATTAGTGCGTGTTAGCATTTCCTTTTCGGCGACTTTAAACAACAAATACAACAGTTCTGCTGCACGAATTCGTATTTTCCAATGGTAATATTTCATCGTTATTATTATCTGCGAAATAACGCAGCAAAAGTACCGAAAACAAATTTGAGCGGTAATGAAGTCAGTCATCGACGTTGTTGTGAATAATTTATTTATGCATTTTGTAACACGGCGAGGGTCTAAAAATAAAATATTTGATCCGAACAAATGTGCTGCGTCATTTATAATCTATGCGCGGTTTATTCACACTTTTTGAATCAAACTTTTGAAATATAACCCCATGTATGACCTGTTAATTGTTTATTAAATATGTCGTATATCATAAACGTTTTATTCTTCCGTTAGCATAAACTTACCATTTTTTTTTGTTAATTTAAATTATTAATTATATTTTGCCGAAACAAATTACCATATTTAATTTATAATTAACACGAATAAAAACAGTGAGAAAATAGGTGTGTTGGTAAAACCTAGTAAGAAATAGTTCTTATGGAAAGTATTATTAAATTGAAAGGGCACGAATGCGGTGCGCTGTCCCTTCGGCGTAATTTACTGTACTTGATTAATCTTTATTTGTATGAGGCGGAGGAATATTTTGACAATAGACCTTTGGCAGGGCTTCAGAAAAGTTGGAAGTAACCGTGAATTGACTACAACATGTTCGTGCAACGTGTGGAGCGCGCACAAACCTGTTCCATCTGGAGTCGGTACTTTCACGAATCGTCAAAGGGTGTCGCACACGTATTTCGCACATAGCGTGGACGCAGAATAGAAAAGTATACAGAAGCTAAATTACGTGGCGGTTACTTTGATGAAAGCGAAGCACCTTTTCCGCGTACTCCGATGTTCGCAGTTTCCGACGGGGTTCGATTAACAAGTGGCGCCTCCCTATAGGGACATTGAAAAATATCGATATATTGAAATGACATATCAACGATATATCGATATACACTATATTTTATCGAAATAAATATATTTTTTTTCCAAGTATCGGAAATAAATATTTTTAAAGCGCTCCTTTAATATGCCATGTTTTGTATACAAAACTTGAATTAAAAAAGTTTCTATGTTTACTTTGGCAACATTTGCCACATCTTTTTGCAACGCCTTGTGTATCCCAATATGTAATATTCCAAGCAAATTTAACATTTGTCAGGTCCTGTTATAAAATATCGAATTCCTGTGTCCCGGAAATATATTTTTTTCTTTCGATATATAATATATTTTTTCTTTCAATATATCGTTTTGTAAAACGGTACTATTATAAATAACAAATTTCAATAATATCGATATTTTTTTGGATATAAAAATCCCTACCTCCCTAGTTATGTGAACTCAAGCAGATGTGTCTATTATAATTATAAAAATACCCGTCACTTCCGCTCACATATTCCTATACAATAATTGTTTATTTTAGTGAGCTCTACCACCCCTCAACGTTTGTCCCGTGATTTTTAGAATCACCCTGTATAGAGCATACAGCTCACAGCCTGTGACAACGTAACAAGAGCTGCGTTGACTTAAGTGCGGCAGGCATCGCAAAACAAATGTATTGTTTGCAGCACCTGTAACCGTAAATTAAAGAGGGCGCGAAAGGGTAAAGGTCGATGTGGGGTCTGACTGTTCCGTCAATACGTCTTGCCAGCTACATAATAACAAGGTCACCGTGTGCTGTTGGAATTACCGCGGTCGGCGATCGATCCCGGCGCGTGCGGCAGACCGCCTACTCCTTCCCGCGACCTCGAACTCCAGCAACACGGGGTTCCAGCTCCAGTGCGCTGGAGAGGTCTGAGGCACCGCGCCGGCTGGAGAACCCTCCGCGGTGACCTCACTCGGCTTTGAACCCAGGACGAGTACGCCGCGGGGAGTTCTCCGAACCAAAAGAAAAACCATCACACTGGTCCGGCTAGAATTCGCATCTTACGTACCAATTACTGGTTGGTGGGGCAGCGGTGCCGTAGTGGCCAATGGCAGCTCGCCTCCCACCACGGCGATCCGGGTTCGATCTCCTGGCGGCGTTCTCTCCCGGATCTTCGCACGTGGGAATCGTGCTGGACGATGCCGCTTGCCGGTGGGTTTTTTCGGGGTACTCCCGTTTCCCCCCGCCCTTGCATTCCAGCACCGCTCCATTCTAGGGTTTCATTTCTGTCATGCTCGGGGATGACGGTCACCTATGTGTCCCAGCTGGAAAGACAGTCACTCGGTGGGTGTTGCCTTCTTGGCCTGGGTGCACTCCCCACACGCCATTATTATTACTGGTTGGTGATGGGGGGGGGGGGATATTCCCAATGCAATTCAAACTTATATTACTTTTAATGACTTCATAAACAGCTTAAACAAAAGCTATTAATACTAACTGCAGTTGCAGTATTGACAGCTACTCAATATTTATAGTTAAATTATTTAACTATTTTTATAAAAACATTTTTGGTTTTCTTTTATTAATTAATTTATATTTTTTTTGGGGAGGTGCCCCATTTGATTAATAGGTATGGTCTATTCATGGTTACTTCCAACTTTTATGAAGCCCTGCTGAAGTTCTACTTCCAGGATATTCCTCCGCCTCATGCAAACAAANCATGGTTACTTCCAACTTTTATGAAGCCCTGCTGAAGTTCTACTTCCAGGATATTCCTCCGCCTCATGCAAACAAAGCTTAACCAAGTCTAGAAAAGTAAAGCAAAGGGACGACGCACCACATTCGTGCGCATTTACTTTAATAATATTTTGCATAGGAACTATTTATTACTAGGCATNCAAAGGGACGACGCACCACATTCGTGCGCATTTACTTTAATAATATTTTGCATAGGAACTATTTATTACTAGGCATTGCCAACACGCCTATTTCCACCCCGTTTTGTTCATATTTATTACAAATGAAGTGTTATAATTCATAGATAAAATATAACTAAAAGTTCAATTTAATCAAAAATAAAATAATTTTATGTTAAGAGAAGGTTAAAACGCTTGTGATATGACATATTGAGAAAACTGAGAAACACTTCACACATAGGGAGATTTTTCGAAAAGTACGAAGAAACGGCGAACGCACTATAGTAGGCGTCGCTGAACCTTATATAAGTAGAATGATTAAGGCGAGTCTGTAGCAGCGCGATTCGGGATAGGAGTGGAGGAAACCCACCGGCCATGTTTCCATGCTTTATCATTCCGGTCACGGGCCGGCTATCTTGTAATTATATGACCTTGACTATGACCTGCGATGACCTTAAGCCAAAAAAACCAAAATAATATTTTNCCGGCTATCTTGTAATTATATGACCTTGACTATGACCTGCGATGACCTTAAGCCAAAAAAACCAAAATAATATTTAAAAAAAATCAAACAATAATGTTAAAAATTATTTGACAACATTTGTTTGCATTATGGACTTCAACGGCCATGTTGTANAAAAAAATCAAACAATAATGTTAAAAATTATTTGACAACATTTGTTTGCATTATGGACTTCAACGGCCATGTTGTATTTCCATGATCTTTACCTCGGCCTTCGAATGACATTGAAAGCGTAAAATCGACCATAATTTTTAAATTTTATAAAAATATAGTAAACCCGGAAAAAATTACATTAATGAACCCAACCGCCATATTGCATGACCTTGAGCGTGGGCTTGGTCACGTTATTCATGCGTCGGGCAAGTGAACCTGTAAAGTTATTAGAAAATAAAAATAAACGTTTTACATATTTGCTAATTCATACACAAACATTAATTAAAAAATATAGAAACCGAAATATATTTTAGCATTCACAAATGTTTATTCCAACATTTTTAACTCAACGTTTAGTAATGGATGAATACATAGAGTGCATACAAGTAGATCTTAAGCACGGATTTTAAAAGTGCTCAGTTTATCGTTTACATCCTATAGGATTGTGTACTTCAAACTCGGAGAATGTGAATCCTAACAGTGATGGTGAAATGAGTTATTTTAAGTACATCTAAAAGTGTCCAGCGGTTCAAAGCGATTCAAATGTACCAACAAATCATTTGTAAAAATTAAAACGTATTAACTTGTGAGCAATACATTTTTTTATTATTATCATCACTGAGAATGAAATTGTTTTATGACTCAAGTAAAATTCTGGCGTTGGTCAACCAGCGCCGAAGAATTTTCCTTTTTCATAATTAAATATTTTACCTTAAGAACTATATTTTTTAAATAACTTAGTCGAGGACAAGTAATCTGGAAAAAAAAAAAAAGTAAGTTTTCAAATTATTAACTAATATTTTCAGTTACAATTTTGCAGAAATAAATATGTAACAGAGTTGTAGTAAAATAAATTTCTACTCTTTGTATGTCTTCTGAAGTATAATGGATCTAAATAATGTGCAGCTGTTTGCAAATCCACTGTAACCGCAATTCTACACTTATCTTGGCAATTCAAATAAATTATTAAGTATTCAATTTTACCAAATCTGTTAAGTGAGGGTAAAATTTTTCGGGATATGTACACAGGTATAAATAGCAAGCTGAACCCTAAAGTCTTTCTTTCCAAAGACTGAGATCAATAATTCCCTATGAAAAGGGTGGAGGAAGTAACGTTTCTTGCTAAGCATATTTTACTTAACTTGACTCCCTTGTATTTCCTGTCCAGATATTCTTTTTGAAGACATGAAATTTGTAAGGAAAGTAAAAAAAAAATCTACGACTCCTTTATTTGCTTTAGCTGCATCGCTTCGGCCCTAAAANTGAAATTTGTAAGGAAAGTAAAAAAAAAATCTACGACTCCTTTATTTGCTTTAGCTGCATCGCTTCGGCCCTAAAATAAAAATAGACGTGGCAATGGGTAACTGCATTCACAAGTTGAATGTAGATCATAAAAAAAAAAAAAAAAAGTTATACGAAAAACCAATATTGCGAACACTGATAAATGTGTTATCTTCCGCACTGAATTAAAACAAACTGCCGATTTCGTGTGCACGGCTCGCCTATCTAATGGCTATGTGGCTTTCTCTCTCAATCGCAAAATAAACTGGCTTGAAAAATAATAAGTGAAAACTCCGACGTTAAAAGAAAATACGTATTTTTTTTTTAACTTGTAGATCTCTTGAACAAGTAAAATTTCTTCTTTTTTTTTTCTTTTTTTTTTTTTTCGTTGCGGGGATGGTTTGCGACTTTTGCAAAAATTCGAAACTTAGTTTCGTGGACGAGGGAGCTGTGGAGTAAACCTGAGACACTGAGCAATGAAATGTTTGGGAACTCACAAGTGTTCCTCGCAAGAAGTTAGCATTCGTTTGACGGCACCGATCAGTTCCCAGCTAACTTCCGCGGCGTGAAATTTCTGCTGAGAGAAGGAGAACCCACGCACAATAATGTAACGAAACTCTTTTTCGTATGTCTTGTTTTCACCACGTGCACCCCGGAGAAACCGAAACCGGTTTTGATAACGAGACGGACACACAACGAAACTTCTGAAAGGGGAAGAGACCATCCGACATCGGAGCTACTTATTTTAGTCCCGACCAAACTTTTTTGTAACTTTGGGAACTAGGTTACTCGAACCCCCCCCCCCCAAGAACCACGTAAGAAACATTCACACTAAGGGAACAGGGAAAAAAATTAGTATAAGCTGTTCACGGTAAAGTGAGCACTTTTGAGGCGCTAGTTACTTTTTTTCCTCTCGACCATTTTTTTTATCCTTCCGCCAATTTATCAAACAAATATCGACACGCAAGTAATAATCACAGTTTATATATTTCACCGGACTCGAAAGTTAACGTCTAAAGGCTACAATGAAGTATATTTATCGACTATTATTACAAATGAGAGGGCTTCAAAAAGTGCTCACTTTACCGTGAAATAGGCTATATAGTGTTCAACACGTGCGAAATGAATTTCTATATTCCACGGTCGGAGAATTAAGTGCTTCACGGCGTCTCCGAGCTACAGTTTCATTCCCCAGGCGTTTTTTTTTTTTTTGCATTCCTTTAATAATTAAACCCAGCAGAATAAACAACGTTTATTTTTCACAAAAAAATAAACATAACTTAACTGCTGTTTGTGTGCGTATTTAAGACGGAATTGATGAAACAACGAACCAGATATCATCGCGAAAGTATGTTACAACAGCTCCAATTTTGATAGAAAATTAATATCTCAGTAACATTATATGAACTATGTTTTAGTAAGTTTTAAAATAGTACATATGTGGGTATATATAAATTTATAATTAAAATTTTTTTAAATTAAGTTTATAACAATACTAGAATACTTTAACTAGATACCTTACCTCGTTCTGTTCAATAACACTTCTGTGGTTACTTCCGAATTTTTTTCAAGCGCTTCTTAAATTTTACTTTCATGCTATTCATACGCCTCGTGCAAACAAAGGTTAGCCAGGTATAGAGCACTACCAAAACATATTTTTTATTCTCCCTGTTTTTGTTAGTATTAATCGCGAATGGAACCTTAGAAACTACAGATAAGGTATAAGCAAAAGTGCAGTTTAACCGAAAATAAAATACTTTCATGTTAACAGAAGTATACAACTCTTGTGATTAATGGCATTAAGGCGCCCGTCTACCTGGCGCTTGAACTGCGTTGCAGAGTGTTCGAAATACACGTTTTTCAACGAAACTATTAAGCCTGCGTCCAACGTGCTGATCTACGAAAATAACACACACTTCAGACGAGAGCTGTTAAGTACTTTCAAAATATCACGTACGTTAGAAACATCAATTCAGAGTACTCCAAAACCGCTAAA
>NQII01006102.1:35572-84098 GCA_002778355.1 Clitarchus hookeri
ACGCACCGACGAGTGTGTATCTTGCCAGGCATGATCATGGGAACACATCACCATGCAGACTTTTAGCGTTCTTTCCCTTGCCCTACCCCTCGGGGATGTGAAGCTCAGTATTTCAAAGGCATCACCGGCGCCTACGTACTGAGGTCAATCTGAAAAACAACCGCTACATCAGAAAGGTTTTAGAGCCCGAGGTACTGCCCCTCCTTCAGGCGACTCCACATGCCGTATTTCAGCAGGACAATGCCCGGCCACATGTGGCGAGGAACGTGCAAGCCTTCTTCAACGAACGACGGATGCTACCGCTTCCCTGGCCTGCACGTTCGCCTGACATGTCGCCCGTCGAACATGTCTGGGATATGGTTGGTGGGCGACTTGTTCGTCACGGACCTCCAGCAACCACTGTTGATGCTTTGTGAACTCGCATACAAATCGCGTGAAGGGAGATTCCCCAGGAACATAACCAGTTACTCTTTGATTCCATACCACGACGTTTAGAGGCTCTGATTGCAGCACGCGAGGGCTTCACACCATACTGAATTCTCAATGACAGAGATCGTGTACACTTCTGTAATCCTAATCAATTGTGTATTGCCATGTACCTAATCTGTGGTATAAAGTTCATTTGAATCACATGAATTGGTGTTGCATTTTTCACAAACGTTAGTGTAAAATTAACATTCCCATGGGCCTGATAATTTTATTCATGCGTTGCTCAAGTAAAACTGTGAAATTATCAGTAAAGTAAATATTTAACAAATTTGTTCATTCTCACATAGGTACATTATAGAAACAAAAAATAAAATAAATACTTTCAATATTCAGAAATATTTACCTAACACTCTTAATTCAACGCTAGGGCGTGGAACTATTTTCCCCTCAATATATGCCAACGTTACTGGACGCATGACAGTCATTGTGCCCGTTAAAATACACGCACGTAGGCGTAGCGACATTTTTCAAAGGTTCATTTCAAAAGTGCGTACTTTAACGTGAACAACCTATATCACTCATGTCACTTCGTGTCTCGCCTTACTGGCGTATATGCTCATTATGTCGCGTTCCATTTCGGGTGCATCAGCAATTAGTCCGTTTCTGAGAATCAGTATGCTGACTACAATACAAGGAACGTGCAGAGTTTGTTGAAATTACGACGGTCTTTTGTTGGGTTTACTGGGCGTTACGTAAACAGGCAAAGATGACGTCATATAAATAAAGTTTTGAAAAAATAAAGACATCTGAAAAAAAATTACGTGTAAATCAAGAAACATAAGGAACATTTGACATTGGGCGATGAACAAAAATATAGTCAGAATTGTAGAAATATATGATTTTTTTTAAGTACTTTATTTTTTAACCGGGAGGATTTTATGAAATAAACATGTAACCATAACAGTAAAACAATAACACGGCTTCTTACATGCTCGGAGTTCTAGCTTTTATTTTAAAATAAGGAACGGCTAGGCTTCGCCTGGTAATAATTTAGTTTTTACAACGATACTTTGAAAGAAAAATGTTTACTGTGGGTCACCCTTAAAAGATAATAATATTCTATCACGGACATTTCCGTAGATCTTTTTGAATGCTATAATTCTGTAGTACATAAATTTGATGTATCTCTTATAGTTTAGTCAGCGCAAGCCATGTAAGCGCCCTAAAAGCGGGGTTTTACGAATTGATTACAAACGGTTCGACATTTCTCTACTATCCTTACAATAAATATGAATGTATTATACACAGAAACCTTCCTCAAGAAATTCTCTAGATGATGTTGAAAACCGTATCAAAATCCATCAAGTAGTTTAGAAGTACCAAGCGAATACACAGACAGACGCGGATAACCGACTTTTTTTATACTATTTGGAGATAAATGACTCGAAATTGCCTTGACAGATCAACCAAAAATTGATCCTATTGATCTGCGACCGTTTCTATAACAGTATACTAAGCGTTAAGCTTACCGTAGAGTACCAGGCAATCACAAATTCACTACATCTGTTTTTCACAAACACCAGGTTACGTCGGTGTGTCCATCTGGACGACTGTGCTGATTTCTACCACGAGGGGCACACCTGTGCCTTGCGTTCTGCACGGCGCATAACGATGAGGTGAGCAAAACTTTAGACCTATAGTTAGGGCCAGTGACTTTTCGCGTAAAAATCGGAGCACACAGTAGACTTCAATACAATATACACACACCTCGGCTGTTGTCATACCTCCATTGGCTGCTGGTGCCGTGTCCGTCTTTGACCAAGCCACTCAGGACTAAGTAACTCCGACACTGAACCTTCGTGATTCGTGCGCAAACGGTTAAACACGGGCCAGAACATTTTTTAGCCAATCAAAGAAGCTGGACGACTCTACAGTGATTTGGACTGTATCTTGTCTCGAAATCTTTTCGCGAAATATCAATGCCCCTACGTATAGTCTCTTCGACATTTCTTGACACTTTTCGTATCAAACCTTTGAGAAATGCTGGGTGGTTTTCTAAACATGTCTCGTATCGCAAGAGTTTTACACTCGCGTTAACATAAAATTGCCTTCTTCTTGATTCAATCAAACTTTTATATTTATATATTAACCATAAATAATAATATTGCATCAATAATCGATTTTAAGAAAATCGGTGAGAAAATGTGTGTGTTGGTAATGCCTAGTAAGGAATAGTTCTCGTAGAAAATATTATTACAGTGAACGCGCACGAACGCGGTGCGCGCTCATTGTATTAAAATTAAGTAATATTAAACGTTAAGAGTTTTATATTTTAATTATTGATTTTAAGATGTTAGTTTGATTCTGACAATTATATTAGTTTTAAGTAATATATACGTGTAAGTTTTTGCTTTATTTATTTGATATTTTTTATTGCAGTTTTTAGTATTAATTATTAAAGTAATTTGAATTTGGATATTCTTTATATCATTGTAAATGTTGGTGCCAGCATACGCGGTTATACAATAAATGTTAGTTAATATTATTCCATTTGGTCCATTTGGTGATTATTTTACATACTCGGTTAATCATTGTTTACACGAGGTGTAGGAACGTCCTGGAGGTAGGACACCGGCAGGGGTTCAGGAAAAAAATTGCAAGTAACCGCGAACGGACTATAACTACTTTCCTGTGTCGCAGTTTGCAGAAAGCGCGTCGCTCGGCTGCCGAGGTTGGTTTCGCAGCTATTGGAAATCGAAGCTTCAGAATTACTCCGTCGCCAATTTCAGTGACTCGTCGCGCTGAAGATCACGCACTCTAAAAGCACTTTATGTACTCCAGCTCGTGATTCGCTGCCGCCAAGAACCTATGGTTCAACATGAACCACTGTAAAGTATAGGTTCGAAAGAAACAAGGTTTTTGCTTTATCTACACATTAATAGTACATTTAATCTTGCATTGTCATTATACTAGCTGAGCAGTCTGGTAAATAAGTTACAATCATTCTAATGCTAAATACCATAATTTCGATGATCTAAGGAGTTTATTATTTAGTAACGCTTAGTTCCAAAAAACTACAATGTACTAAAAAAACTGTTTTCTTTTCTATAAAGAAATGTGATATTGCCACAAGGAAATATGCATAAAGAAAAAAATTAATTACAGCAAACCTTTTGAATTCCTTTTGAATTAAAACAATATTTTGTTACTGTAAACAAGACAGCCTCAAATAAATGTTTTTATTTTCTAAATTAGGTATATCCGCGCGTATTTCTATACAGAGCGTGACATCAGGACTCAGCCGGAAGTTGAAGTGATAAGAGGACCACACAGATGACTTGAATACTTTAAGCTGCTCGTAAACCAATGAAACCAAAGGAATTTCAATGCAATCCGAATTACATCTATACATATTATAAAACTCAACGTATTTCTGTCTGTCTGTTAGTGCGTTTATCACTCGAGAACCACTTATCCGATTTACGTGTTTTTTTTTTTTAATTCATAACTATGTTCTCTGGCCAGGTTGTAGTATATATTTTGTTACGTAAAGTAACATAAGGAATAAGCAGTGACGATAATAGTGAATCAAGTCGGAAAAAAGTTTGCCGCCAGCGCGCTCTCTTGCAATACGCTGTCCAACCCGTTAAAGATGGAAAAATATCATGTAGTAAAGAATTGTGTGGAATAAAAAGACCTAAAAAAAAAAACTCCGCGGTAGCATACATCTATCTATAACAGAGAAATACTAATAGGCGTACAACTTTGTGTACAAAGAGGCCCTGCGATAAAATATATGTCTTTAGATTAGAAAAAGAAAAAATCATCGCATGACTTCATGCAAAATATAAAAAAATAAAAAATAAAAGTATGTTTAAATTAAAAATATTTGTCTAATGATTGTTTATCTCATAATTAACACTAAGTTAAATTCAACTTTATTTTAAAAAAAAAAAGAACTTAACAATTCTGTAGTCCACGCGAGCGGAGGGCACAGCTAGTATTTTACACGCGGAGGATATTTGTTCAGCGCCGCAAGTTAAAGCGCAAAACGAAATCCTGTTTTACTAAGCTCGCGAAAAGATAACTGGAGCGGAATGAACGCCGTCATTTCCCACGGACCCACACGTTCGCCTTCCCATGTAAATAAAGGGGTGGCGATTGTTAATGGCAGGTGCTTTNAAGCGACGCGTTCTGCGTCCTGCAAAGCTCGCATCACGCCAGGAGCGTGAATAAAGCCTGCTATAATAGCAAATACCGCTCCTGTCGATAATACGTAATGAAAGTGAGCTACTACATAATATGTATCATGCAATGTGATATCAATAGATGAATTTGATAACACAATTCCTGTTAATCCCCCTAACGTAAATAGAAACACGAATCCCATTGCCCATAAACATGATGGACTTAATGTTAATTTACATCCGGTGATAACAGAGCATTTCTGATTTCTAATGCACGACGCCAGGGAGTGAAATGTTCCATGTTGTGACGCCACAAGGACCTTGCAGCCGATGTTGAAAATTAACTCTCGCAGTCACTAGCAAAATACAGTTTTACGTAAGATAATACATAAATTATAATTTTACACTTTTAAGGCAAACGCTATGATGTAGTTCAGGTCAGGCTGTTATGAAGACATTTCCGACCTTGTCGACTAAAATTACACGAATGTATTTTCATTGCTTCGCTCCTGTTGTTAAGAGTCCTCCCTAATTGTCACACGTCTCATTAGAAGTCGTTGTGACTAATATAATTTAAAAAAAAAAAAAATATTTTAGCACAAGTCTTTTTTCAGGACAGAAATCAAAGTCGATATTTGGATGGTCATTGAAACATAAATGTGGTCGTTCGAAAGTGTCAGAAGTCAGCAAAAATCATCGCTCTAAGTACTCCTCCGTTTACGATCTTCTTTTGTTAGTGTTTTAAACTACAGTGACAAATCTGTATCTTTCCCGAACAGGTTGCTGTATTGAAACCCTATAATTAACCGGTTACAGTTCCGAGGAAACCAAACACACGCGAAGTTTGTTTACGATATTTACCATCGCCGTCGCAAAACTGCCTTAAGGCCTGACGTGACCTTGATGTGTTCAATATGGTTTGCTAGGGATTCCCCTTAAAGTACGTCTAGGCTTTTACGAGCCAGTTTTTCTAGGTTACGGGGGTGTTTTATAATTGCGCGACATTATATCGACGATAACCATATACAAATACCAAATCATTTGAAAACGTTTTCAATATGTTTTTTTAAACGTACATATGAGAATTTTAACTTAGANCCGAGGAAACCAAACACACGCGAAGTTTGTTTACGATATTTACCATCGCCGTCGCAAAACTGCCTTAAGGCCTGACGTGACCTTGATGTGTTCAATATGGTTTGCTAGGGATTCCCCTTAAAGTACGTCTAGGCTTTTACGAGCCAGTTTTTCTAGGTTACGGGGGTGTTTTATAATTGCGCGACATTATATCGACGATAACCATGTACAAATACCAAATCATTTGAAAACGTTTTCAATATGTTTTTTTAAACGTACATATAAAAATTTTAACTTAAAAAATATTTTTCGCGAATTAAAAAAACTTATTTTAACACAAAAGTTAATCTTCAGCTAAAGTTTCTATTGAATTCACGGAAATGTGACGCTGTAATTTCTTTGAAATTTAATATTACGTTTACCTGAAGTAAGCTTTAAACTTTTTGACTATTTAGAGTTTAAAAGTTGATCTCAAAAATTAAATTTGAAATACGGGCGAACCGCACGACCAAAAACTTCCCATGAAATGATAGAGACATCGACTGTATCGGCTTTCGAGCTGCAACCGCGTCTTTGGTTTCTCCAGCCGACGTTCCGCCGTACCTTGCAGCATACGTCTTCAGGTGTCTCGAACAAGACAGAGCCAAGAGGCGGAGGAGACTCTTGTACAGCCAGGCCCTTGAAGCAAGCTACACAAGAGTCTACTCCAGCTCCTGACTTCAGTCAGGTTCCACTTGTGGTCCGGGGGGGGGGCACCCAATAGCGCTACTCCCCCCACCAGAGCTATGTGAAAACATTACTCTGGTTAAAACCAGCGCCACTCATCAAAGAAAGATGACCTGCCCCATCTCTACTAGTACCTTTTCCTCTACCCACTAATAAAAATCATGGTTCCCACCCATCTATCTCCTGCAGCATTTTTTTCTGTCAAATCTGATAATGCATGCAACAATTTTTAAATTATTTCCTGTTGAAAGGGGTTTTACGGTGTCTATGCCGGTTTTTTCCCTTTATCTTCTAAGTATTTAGTAATGTAGCTATAAGTACACTTAGGGAGGTTCTCGTGGCCAAGATCTGGCCGTGGCAGCCCAATCCCTCTTTGCCGCGATGCACGTCCCCTTGCATTGTTCTCCTTTCCTTGTAGGCGTATGGGGCTTAGCCCTGAGACGCACTTAACTCCCGTCCCTACCGCGGGCTCACATAACATTTAGTTTTAGAGTAGGTTAGAAAAAAATATATATGGCTTGAGTCCGGTTCGAGACACCTGAAGATGCCCGCTGCAAGGTACGGCGGAGCATCAGGTGGAGAAACCCTGAAGCGGTTGCAGCCCAGAAGCCAACACAGCCAGCCTTACGACGGCCGCAAAAGCTTGCAAATAATGGCACAGTAACGACATGACCAGATATTTTGAGATGTAGATTAACGTATTGCTATTGTACCATTTTGATGTTTGTACCTCAAAAAAGGTCAATTAAAAATTATTACAACTTGTTTGATTCTTTTTCGTAAATTGATTTTCTTTCTATGACACGCTTTTCTCAGACTATTATTTCTATATCACAACGATAAAGAACGTCTTATGCCAAAAACAAATGTAGAAAATAACTTTAACCTCTTGAACGGCCTTACGAGAAAACTACGAGACAGCGCCTATAAATTTTATAATTAAGTATTATTGATTTTTTTTTTGTAAAACTCTTTTGTGTTGTCGAGTTCTCACGTTAACTTGTAAACGCTGCTACAAGAGTTACGACACTTTGTTGATCTACGAAAAGAGTACACACTTCAGCTGAAGCCTATCGAGTGCTTTCAAGGAATCGCGCGCATTAGAAACACAATTTCAGAGCACTCCAACATAGCGGAAAAAGTTTTTTTCCTTCAAAGCTATCTGTCTGTGAACCCACGTCGAGAAGAACAACTCTCAACACAACACCTCGAGTGGGGCCTGCCTGTAAACCCACGTCGAGAAGAACAACCCTCAACACAACACCTCGAGTGGGGTCTGTCTAGGAGCCCACGTCGAGAAGAACAACCCCCAACACAACACCTCGAGTGGGGCCTGTGTGTGAACCCACATCGAGAAGAACAACCCTCAACACAACACCTCGAATGGGGTCTGTCTGTGAACCCACGTCGAGAAGAACAACCCTCAACACAACACCTCGAGTGGGGTCTGTCTAGGAGCCCACATCGAGAAGAACAACCCCCAACACAACACCTCGAGTGGGGCCTGTGTGTGAACCCACATCGAGAAGAACAACTCTCAACACAACACCTCGAATGGGGTCTGTCTGTGAACCCACGTCGAGAAGAACAACTCTCAACACAACACCTCGAATGGGGTCTGTCTGTGAACCCACGTCGAGAAGAACAACCCTCAACACAACACCTCGAATGGGGTCTGTCTGCGAACCCACGTCGAGAAGAACAGCCCTCAATACGCAGCTGCAAATTGGAGTGTCGCTAGTCGTTTCCGTCATAGCATTCAGCGGAGCTATCGGATGTATTGNCTCAATACGCAGCTGCAAATTGGAGTGTCGCTAGTCGTTTCCGTCATAGCATTCAGCGGAGCTATCGGATGTATTGGGTCGACTCTTTCGCCACCAACACCAATAATATCTGGTGTGTGATGAAAACTGATAAAATACGCAAGTGGAAATTGCACTTTTAGTGTTATAATCCCCCTTCAATACGAGAGACAATAAAATACTTTCCGTATTGGTACGTTGTAAGTTACCAAGGAACTTCACTGGTGACACGACAGGTTCCTAGAAAATTTACTGGTGATTTCGTGTCGAAGACAGTCACCGTAAATATGAATTTACCATACAGGCTGATTCTAAAATCATGGGACAAACATTGAGGGGTGGTAGAACTCACTAAAACAAACAATTATTGTATAGCAATATATGGGCGGGAGTGACGCGTTGAGGCACAAACACCAAAATAACACATGAAATGCAACACATTGTTTATTTACAACGTCGCCGCTAAATGCCTTTTTACAACAACGTTTATGATAATTGCTCAAAATTGCTACCACCAACAGTAATGCAAGCTTGGTAGCGTCGGTGAAGTGATTGGCGAACAGATTAAAACACGCCGGGTATTTCAGCCGCACAGGATAGTCGAGCGACGAGGTCTTCAATGGAATCAACTGGAGTCTCGTAAATGAGGGCTTTCAAATGNTATAATAATTGCTCAAAATTGCTACCACCAACAGTAATGCAAGCTTGGTAGCGTCGGCGGAGTGATTGGCGAACAGATTAAAACACGCCGGGTATTTCACGCACGCGTGCAGCCGCACAGGATAGCCGAGCGACGAGGTCTTCAATGGAATCAACTGGAGTCTCGTAAATGAGGGCTTTTAAATGCCCCCATAGGAATAAAAAATCGAGACTCGATAAATCTGGCGATCGTGGTGGCCATCGGACTGGCCCACCACGCCCTTAACGCCTCAACGCGTCACTTCCGCCCATATATTCCTATACAATAATTGTTTGTTTTAGTGAGCTCTACCACCCCTCAATGTTTGTCCAATGATTTTAGAATCATCCTGTATGCATACTCGTATAGGCTGTAAATGTTTAATTTGGCGCTTTTAAAATCAAACTTTGAAGAATGTCACTGCTCCTACGTGCATATGTTTCAACAAGCACGCCGACCGTCATGGGCGCAATAAAATTGTCAACGACGAAGGGAAAGTAGTTCCATGACTTATCGTCGAATTAAAATTGTCAGGTAAGCATTGGTAAATATTAAAATTATTTATTTTGCTTTCTGTTTTTAATATTAATAAGTACAAGAATTAGCACAATTTAAAAATGTTTACTTTTATAATAATTTTACAGTTTCACTCTACAGACGCATGCATAAATAAGGTGATCAGACCCATGACAATGATAACTTTACTTACGGTGGATGAATACACAATCTGCATGCAAATATATCTTAAGCAGGGGGGTTTCCAAAAGTGCTCAGTTTATCGTGAACAGTATAAACACATCTGCTGTGTAGAAGGGTTACCCATTAATTAATCGCGATCATCTCATTTAACTGTGCAGTGTTTGATCTGGTGTCGCCTGCTAGTAGGCAACCTGCAGTGCAACTAAGATCTCCGGGCTGCATACCACACCAGGCGCTTCTTCGCTGTCTATGGATGCTACAAACTTAAACATAATATTTTTATAATCCATTCACGGTTACTTCACACTTTTCTGAAGCCCTACTTAAGTTCTACTTCCAGAATATTCCTCCGCCTCGTGCAAACTATACTGACCCCAAGTCTAGAAAATTACGCCAAAGGACAACGAACCGAATTCGTGCGCACTCAGTTGTAATTATATTTTGCATGAGAACTAATTATTTCCAGGCGCTACCAACACACATGTTTTCGGACTGATTTTATTCATATTTATTATAAATTAAATATTGAAACTTAGAGTTAAAATACAGGCAAAGCTTTAATTTAACTAAAAATAAGAAACTGTCATGTGAACAGAAGTATAAAACGCTTATGATACGTTGCATATTTAGGAAATAACTAAACACGCCATACATGGGATGTTTTTTCAAAGGTTTGATTAAAAAAGTGTCAAGAAACCGCGAATGGACTATACATACCTTAATAGTGCATTTTGGGTGATGTAATTAGCTAGCTGATTACAGTGGAGTTTTTTCTCGTGTGCATTAAACTAGTCAAGAAGTCCAAGAATATACATAGTCAGTGTGGACTTCGAGAGAGGGTGAAGAGATTTGGGTGGCTCGTAACAGCGAGGTCTTGAGTACAGCTGAACTGGATTGGCCCTAGTTAACTACAGCCTGAAAAAAAATTTAGTCCTGGCTTTAAGGGGGAAGTACCCTTGCGATCTGAAATTTACGTATTTTCCTCTAGAACTTAATTTCCGGAGACAATATTTAAAAACCAAGCTTGTCAAGACATAGGGAACATTTAACCAGTTATTTCGAAATCCCACTTATTTTTCATACGTGATTAGTTTCACATCTTTAACCGTAATCAAACATTACGTAATGATTTAATGATTTCAATCCCACGTGGGAAAATACAGGTGTAATTGAAACCCTACAAATTTCCAAAAAATTCGTTAAGTAGTCCTCTACGTCATGTCTAGCTTCGATTTTTTTTCTGATCATACATTTTCATTACGAATATTTGTAAGAAAATTCGAAGATGGAGTGGATACTACCCCCTTAAGCGGTTTCCATAGAAAAAATTGTCAACGTCTCAAGGTCACAGTTGGCAGTAAGGAAGCGTCGCGACGGCAGTAAGGAAGCGTCGCGACGGCAGTAAGGAAGCGTCGCGACGGCAGTAAGGAAGCGTCGCGACGGCAGTAAGGAAGCGTCGCGACGGCAGTAAGGAAGCGTCGCGACGGCAGTAAGGAAGCGTCGCGACGGCAGTAAGGAAGCGTCGCGACGGCAGTAAGGAAGCGTCGCGACGGCAGTAAGGAAGCGTCGCGACGGCAGTAAGGAAGCGTCGCGACGGCAGTAAGGAAGCGTCGCGACGGCAGTAAGGAAGCGTCGCGACGGCAGTAAGGAAGCGTCGCGACGGCAGTAAGGAAGCGTCGCGACGGCAGTAAGGAAGCGTCGCGACGGCAGTAAGGAAGCGTCGCGACGGCAGTAAGGAAGCGTCGCGACGGCAGTAAGGAAGCGTCGCGACGGCAGTAAGGAAGCGTCGCGACGGCAGTAAGGAAGCGTCGCGACGGCAGTAAGGAAGCGTCGCGACGGCAGTAAGGAAGCGTCGCGACGGCAGTAAGGAAGCGTCGCGACGGCAGTAAGGAAGCGTCGCGACGGCAGTAAGGAAGCGTCGCGACGGCAGTAAGGAAGCGTCGCGACGGCAGTAAGGAAGCGTCGCGACGGCAGTAAGGAAGCGTCGCGACGGCAGTAAGGAAGCGTCGCGACGGCAGTAAGGAAGCGTCGCGACGGCAGTAAGGAAGCGTCGCGACGGCAGTAAGGAAGCGTCGCGACGGCAGTAAGGAAGCGTCGCGACGGCAGTAAGGAAGCGTCGCGACGGCAGTAAGGAAGCGTCGCGACGGCAGTAAGGAAGCGTCGCGACGGCAGTAAGGAAGCGTCGCGACGGCAGTAAGGAAGCGTCGCGACGGCAGTAAGGAAGCGTCGCGACGGCAGTAAGGAAGCGTCGCGACGGCAGTAAGGAAGCGTCGCGACGGCAGTAAGGAAGCGTCGCGACGGCAGTAAGGAAGCGTCGCGACGGCAGTAAGGAAGCGTCGCGACGGCAGTAAGGAAGCGTCGCGANTAGGAAGGTTCAGTGCAGGCCCCTATAGTATTTTTGTATGTATCTGATGCGTGCATTTTGAGCTACAGTGCCTTGAAAAGGCCGTTTTTTATCGGTTTTGGAGTACTCTGAATTTATGTTTCTAACGTACGTGATATTTTGATAGTACTTAACAGATCTGGTCTGAAGTGTGTGTTCTTTTCGTAGATCAGCACGTTGGACGCACGCTTAATAGTTTCGTTGAAAAACGTGTATTTAGAACACTCTGCAACACAGTTCAAGCGCCAGGTAGACGGGCGCATTAACTGTTCTTTTTCAACCCGACAAAGAACAACAGGTGTAGGCCGTCCACTGTAAAGCGAGCACCTTTCAACGCCTTGCTTAAAAGTATCACCATTTAGCAAATTGTCAATATGGAAATTGCCATGTGACAAATAAACACGGTGTATATAATATTTTGTAGGTCTCGAAAGCTAACGACTGAAACAATCCACGATAAAACACAATTGTTTTTATCGTGCCTACAAGTAGGGCTTTATTAAGTGCTGGCTTTACCGTGAATAGCATACAGCACTTGACATCCTACACGTATTGACCTTCAGCTCTACTAGCTTATAGAGCAATTTTTTTTTCTGCAAGGCGGTTGATCAACCCCGTTCTATTCAGGGAGGGTTAAAATATTTTCATGCAGACATCACCGACGACTATTTTAGTCCTTGTTGATTGGCTGTCAGGGGGGCGAGTGGCCAGTAACAATGGCCCGTGACGTCGGATCGGTTTTAGTCGGTTGTGTGCGGGATCAGAGATCGATACCTTCCTCTCAGCTCTCAGGTGCAAGCTTATAACAAGAGCCTTCGCCGACATCACAGAGGAACAGTTTAATGTGATAAACGTTTTCAGTCGCAGATGAACATACTGTTTTAGGGGTCACAAAGAATACTTTTTTTTTCTCGTTGCTTTTCGGGTATTAGCATGACGTTCTGAAATATGCCGGCAAGCTGAGAACAAGGTTTTGTTGACCAAAACAAACTTCGTTTGGCGTAACCAAATTAAAATTTTTTGCTGTTGAAACGGAATTGTTTTTTCTTTTATTTGCTTGCCCGAATTCCTGTGTTTAGTTGGTGCGACTATATATATATATATTGGTTTGGCTTAACGGACATTAACTGTTATCAATCCAACCCGGATCGTCTGCGTCCATGCACTACGCCCTACAAAACCCCCAGCTAAAGTGACTACTGACCAAGTAGGAATGTTTTGACGTGTGTACATTTCGATTTCTGGACAACAAACCAAAATAAATATTTTAAGTTTTACAGCTAAACTTCACAGTTTCCTGGGGTTACGGCGGCTGAGCGGTTAGTCTGCTCGCCTCCCGCCAAGGCGAACCGCGTTCAATCTCCAGCAGGGCCACTCCCGGATTTTCGCATGTTGTAATCGTGCCGGACGATGCCGTTAATCGGTGGGTTTTCTCGGGGATCTCCCGTTTCCCCGGCCCCTTCATTCCGGCGATACTCCAATACTCACCTCAATCACCCTCATCGGCTCTCAAGACCTCGCTGTTAAGAGTCACCCAAATCTCTTCACTCACTAACTTTACAAGTTTCCTGTTGAACTGTTTTAATTCTATTTTAGATTTTAAATTTTTAGGTATGTGTATTAATTATATGAAACGTGACTCACGCTATAGTTAGGGGCAGTGATATTTCGCGAAAATATTTCGAGACAAGATGCAGTCCAAAGCACTGTAAGGTCGTCCAACTTCTTTGATTGGCTAAAAAATATTTTGGCCGGTGTTAACAGTTTGCGCACGAATCACGAAGGGTTCAGTGTCGGAGTTACTTAGTCCTGAGTGGCTTGGTCACAGACGGACACGGCACCAGCAGCCAATGGAGGTAAGACAACAGCTGAGGTGTGTATATTATTGAAGTCTACTGTGTGCTCCGATTTTTACGCGAAAATTCACTGGCCCTAGCTATTGTCCATTAACTGTTACTTCCAACTTTTCTGAAGCCCTGCAGAAGTTCTACTTCGAGGATATTCCTCCGCCTCATACAAACAAATCTTAGAGAATCACACCAACGTAACAGCGCACCACATTTGTACGCATTCAGAGTAGCATCATTTTGTACGAGAACTATTTCTTACCAGGCGTTACCAACACACCTATTTTCTCCGTGTATTTATTCATATCAGCTATAAATGAAATATCAACACATATAAGTAAAATCTAATTTTAAAAAATAAGGTAATTTTATGGTAACTCGAGTATAAAACTCTTGTGATACATTATATATTCAGGATGCAGCCAAACACGTATACACGAGGTGGTTTTTTTTTCAAAGGTTTGATTTAAAAAAAGTGTGAAGAAACCGTGAACAGGCTATACTCCAGAAACATACCCCTGAGCTGAAAGAAGTTAACAGCGGTATTTCTAGCTAGGACGGGGTTGCTCGCCCGCGACGAAGCGGCCATTACATTACGCCTCCGTTAATGGGATACCAGCAGGCCCGGAGGTAGAAGGCGCCGGACAATGGCGACGACTCCGGCGAAGTTACGCCTCTGCGCCTGCTGCCAGATCCTCCAGGGGCGATTGGATTTAACGTCGCCCCGCGTAGATGTCGGGCGGAATCTAATTGTCCCTCACTTCTCCAACACCATTAAAACTCCCGTTACACCGTCACGCACGCCCTGATCGTACCTACTCCCATTATCTTACCGCACACGCCGGACTTTGAGAGCCCCGGAGTACGGCGTATTTAAATTTAATGTTCCAAATAGTAATTATCATTTTGTCTTCGTGTGTGCGAGGCGAACACTTCGCTTATACGTCACTAAGCAGATCAGCTCTAAAATTCGCATATACACAATGCCCCAAAAGAAAATAGCATGGGAAAAAAAATTATACACAAAGTTTACTCGGAAATTTAAAACTTTTGAATGCTAGAGGTTGTAACAGATGTAAATTGTGCTTGAATGTAACCGAGAACAGGTCTCGTGTTTATTGAAGAAATACTGCAATAGTTTCAACTCGCGAAAATTTGTGGTCCCTACAAATGATACACAAGAGTCTAAATGTAAACTTTTTTTTAAGTTTTTTTAAAAATAAAAATTTCCGTAAATTCATGCAAATTTTTTTTTTTGAAAATGTACAGTCAATGCAAGGAAACGTGACCTGTTAGGGAGGAGAACGGAGCTGAGCGACGTAGAATTAAAACAGGAAACTTCTAGGCGTTTACTGTGGCTTCAGGTTTCGAAAAATGGCGAGTCTATACACGAAAACCTCTTTCGCCACTGTAACCGGAAAATGATCGTTTCTGCGACAGTTGATATATCCGCGCCACTTAGACCTGTTCCTTTAAAAATCAAAATATGCATCGCCAGGCACATGCAACAGTTAACAACGTTACTAAAACATTACTAGAAACTATAAAAATATTACGCGTATCATAATAATAGTAAAACATTTACAACCTACAATGTCACAAGAAGGTCGTAGGTGACTGCTGTCATGGACTGAAGAGATCTTTAGTCCTGTTCGTATCTCACTTCAGAATAAAATATTTCGACTTATTTAAAATTTAAATTTCTATTTTTGTATGCACAGTGAAACATCACAAAGAAAACTATTTTTTTCGTAACATATATTTTTACACGAAAAATTAACTATCAAACTTACGGGAAGGTTTCGTGAATTCACACACACACACACACACACACACACACACACACACACACACTCTCTCTCTCTCTCTCTCTCGCGGAGAGAGAGATATATATTATATATATATATATATATTTACGGAAAGTTCGATATTGGAAAGGCAATGTGCTAGTAATTTTTACAGAGATTTCTGGAGTATTTTTTCTCGACACTTTTATGTAAAATGAAAGGGAGAGATGTTTTTTTGACAGTGTGAAAATTTCACGCCTGTGACGCTAGGGCAATTACGCATCGTGAACTAGAAATTGTGACGGTGGTAAAGACACGGGCGGGTAGAGATTAGGGTTAATTTGATGCGACCCGGTTACGTGCACGAGATAGTTGCCGAGAGCCCAAATGTGGGTATATAAACCTAAAAGGCTACGATCGAATAGCCAGCTGTCTGGTTCTGTCTTTCTTTCTTTCTCTCCGACACACTCGCCTACGTCACGTCCCCGGCAATAACCACACGGTAAAAGACGATACAGATTTAACACAACTAAGTAATATTTCCACGTAAACACTTCCAGCACGGTGACCGTATATCAAACAGGCAAATTATTTATTGATATTCCCCCATATTTTAAAATACCACATTGCATGTTATACAGGATGATTCTAAAATCATGGGACAAACATTGAGGGGTGGTAGAGCTCACTAAAACAAACAACTATTGTATAGGAATATATGGGCGGGAGTGACGCGTCGAGGCACAAACACAAAAACATAACACATTAACGGAAACATAAAATGTTCATTAGCAGCATACGTAACGAGTGATTACGTACAGAAAATGTTAAAACCATTGCTGGAAATGCATCCACCAACAGTCACGCATGCTTGGCGACCTCTACATATGGCGTGATTGGCTGACAATGGTGGCGTGCGTGAAATACCCGGCGTATTTGAATCTGTTCGCCAATCACTCCACCGACGCTANTAAAAAGGCATTTAGCAGCGACGTTGTAAATAAACAATGTGTAGCATTTCATGTGTTATTTTTGTGTTTGTGCCTAAACGCGTCATTTCCGCCCATATATTCCTATACAATAATTGTTTGTTTTAGTGAGCTGTACCACCCCTCAATGTTCGTCCCATGATTTTTTAATCACTTTGTTGTTGAAAATTACATTAAACAGTTTCGACTGACATTAAAAAAAAAAAATTGAAATCCCAATTAAGACCCCAACCTACATTGTTCGCATCCTAGCGTTGCACTCTAGTAACATAAGCTGAAGTAACTACTAGTGAAAGGTAGGTATTTTCAAAACAATGCGTTTCAAATACTGGACAACGTGCGTAAATAAATGTTTCTAGTTTTACAGCCTTACTTTTTTAGTTTCAGCTTGAACTTGTTCTGTTAGGATTTTTTTACCAACATTAAGCCTCATTAAATGACATAACGAACACTGACACTACTCTAATTATTGTCAGAAAATTACAAACAAACACTCTAGCTGTATTTTCTAACACAGGCAATCAAATGACTGGCAATATATATANTCGATATCTTTTTCCAGGTATCTGTTTTGAATACAAAAATCGGATAAAATGTTTACTATATTTACTTCGCCGGCATGCACCAAAAACAGACTCCATATATTTCTACAATGCCTCATGTCCTCAATATTTAATATTCCAAGCGATTTTACTTTTGTAAACTCCTTAAATACATAAAATATCGGATTCCGATGTACCGAAAATGTGTATTTTTCGTTTGATAAAATCGTTTGGTAAAACAAAACTTTTATAAATAATATATATAAATAATATCGATATTATTTTCAGATATCAACATCCCTAAGAAGTGCCACCGCCAAGCCGCAGAGTACTTAGGTGAAATAGTCGCGTACACTTCAAATTACAACCGCACACGCCTTGTAAAATGGCGTCACTGGCCGGCAAAATGTTGGAACGCCGTTTCACCAAGCGGCACCTGGTAAACTACTCGCCAGCTGGCAACCCTAGCCCACAGGGAACGTTTCGCGGTAATGAGACACAGGACCCGTTCCTAGAGCCTCGCGCAGTCAATCAGAGAATGGGTACGCCAACATCAAAGGAACCGCCTCGCCATTCCGTCTCCGTGCACTCGTTTACTCGGCGTTAAAGTGATCATTGCCGCTAAGCTACTTTCGAAATCGATTTTCAACCCTTTCAGTTTCGGTGCACAGTTTACCAAGCGTTGAACAGGAACGGACTTAAATAATGGGCATTGTACATAGCAGAAAACTGTGTTCGGTAAGGCAAGTCCTTCTCGTGTGGCAGGTATCTTTTGTCGTCGAGACTATTGCGTTGTCACATATGCAGAATGTTCGGAAACTCAGTGTCCAAACTCCAGACATATTTTATTTGGACCAATAATAACACAAAAATCCTATATAATTATATCCAAAAAGTTTTTTTATATCAAATAATTGTGTTCGAAGTTGTGGCGTAAATCGCCTGCCTGTAGAACAAGGAGTGTAGGACAAGTTGCATAGGAAGCAGGCGCGCGACGCTGCGTATGTAATACATAGTTAACTGTCGCACGCTTACGAGCACTACGGGTAGTTTAGTGGACAGACTACTTGCCAAGGCAAACCGGGAATCGAACCCGGATTTTCGCATGTCGGAATCGTGCCGGACGATGCCGCTGGTCGACGGGTTTTCTCGGGGATTTCCCGCTTCCCCTGCCCTTGCATTCCGGCGCTGCTCCGTTCTCCCCTTATTTCAGCCTCATCGGTTCTCAAGACCTCGTTGTTAAGAGACACCCAAATCTCTCGACTCAACTCCACCCGCCGGGAGTCGAACGCCGTTCGCCTTGGTGAAAGACGAGCATTCTAAACTTCAACCATTCCAAGGTGGCAGCGGAGATAAACATCGCCCGTGACCAACTAGAAGCCATTGCCCGGCCAGCCAAAACACATTACGATTTCCTTAGAAAATAGTTCCGATGGTGTTTTGCAATTCTAGTAAAGGTCATCCACATTAATTAAATTTTTTCACTGCTTTCTTAAATGCTGTATGAAAATACACCACTAAATGATCACGCAATNTCATCCACATTAATTAAATTTTTTCACTGCTTTCTTAAATGCTGTATGAAAATACACCACTAAATGATCACGCAAATGTAAAACCCTCGTGGTCAGGAAATATTTTAATTCGTTACTTTGGTTTAGGGGAAAAAAAAAGCACTTAGTAACCCCTGTTGTGCAAGATGGCGGACGCAGAAGTGACTGGATACATCACAGACTAAGGCTGTTTCTCAGTTGTTAGTACATATTTTTTTAGTATATACATATTTGCACTTGCCACTGTGTGTACTTACCCTGACTATTGGGACGGGTTTTTTTCTGGCTGTACTTGACTCGTCGCACAACCTGGCGTAAATAGCACGAACTACTTGAAAGTAAACACGCGTTTTGTCATTCTGAGCTGACAACTCTACGGTTTTTGCTGTAAATACACATTTTAGGTTCTATGTTGGCTGTTTTTGGTTGCGTTTATGTCTATGGCGTTGTTTAGCGTTGTTGCAAAAAAATAACAATAATGCATTTGTCATGTGTAACAGGTAGGTTACTACAAATGTAAAAGTAATGTTGTACATTGGNAAAAAAATAACAATAATGCATTTGTCATGTGTAACAGGTAGGTTACTACAAATGTAAAAGTAATGTTGTACATTGGTCGCTTTGTAAAACAATAACACGGCGGGTAAGTAGAACCCCAAGAAGTGCCCCTCATAGGTTATGTACCTGATGTTTTAAAACAAAAATGGCGACCACCGCAAGTACGCAAATTCACCCAGCAAGTAAATAATTTGACAAGTACAGACGCTGTGTGCACTATACTAGGAATTTGGATGGCGCTAGTATATACTAAGTGTGGTCATAGGCGGGGCGAAGTATGGACATGTATATACTTGAAGGGAATTGGGATACAGCCTAAAGATAAGGTAGACCGACTATTCATTTTCTGCGCGTGTGACCAACATTGACCTACTCCAAAGGAACACAACTGTCGAAGTCAAATTGGTCAACAGTGATGAACGTGTTCGTTTATACCTTAGTTTTTAATTGCGAGCACTTTTATGTTAATGAAATACTTTTACCAACATGAATTTAATTAAACTGCATTACAAACTGGGCTAGAGGAACACTTAAAAAAACNTTAATGAAATACTTTTACCAACATGAATTTAATTAAACTGCATTACAAACTGGGCTAGAGGAACACTTAAAAAAACATCCGAAAGCACTTGTTTACGTAAACAGTGTTCTAACCTCAAATCCAGTCCACGCCGTATTCGCTAGTNAAAAAAACATCCGAAAGCACTTGTTTACGTAAACAGTGTTCTAACCTCAAATCCAGTCCACGCCGTTTTCGCTAGTCGTGTTGGCAGAAAATGAGTTAAATGTTGGGACACGCAGACTGATTGTGCGCAGCCAAAAAGAAAANTCGTGTTGGCAGAAAATGAGTTAAATGTTGGGACACGCAGACTGATTGTGCGCAGCCAAAAAGAAAAAAAGAAAAAAATTTACACCTCACCACTCTTAGCCAAAGGCCATCCGAGGTTTTTGATTACTAATCTTCTATTCATTATAATCATTCTTGCTACTTCCACTGCCAAGGAATCTTATTGGCTTGGGAATCCCCCCCTTTAATTTTAGAGCGAGGGATGAAAAAATTTATTTAATTAATTTAAATAAAATAAATTAATTGAAATTAAAATCCATGTCAATTCATGACTTTAAATTATATNTTTATTTAATTAATTTAAATAAAATAAATTAATTGAAATTAAAATCCATGTCAATTCATGACTTTAAATTATATCATAAATTATTTAAATGAATTGTTTATAAATTCCTATATATCAATAACCTATAAATTTATCGAATGTCCCCCCTCTTTGATAATACCCGTGGTCGTCGGGACCCCTAATCTTTATCTAGAGTCAGCGAGATTGCGGTATCCCATGATCACACGACGGGCGACATAGCCAATACTTTCAGAGCCCGCGAACAGGCGGATTAATACAAGCTGCCTCCTTGGAATGGACCGAGCATACCNACATAGCCAATACTTTCAGAGCCCGCGAACAGGCGGATTAATACAAGCTGCCTCCTTGGAATGGACCGAGCATACCGGATGCCAGGTGATTCGCGGTTACCATCCGCATCGCGCGAATCTATGGTCAAAACTAAGTAGAGAACACTCTTACGNACATAGCCAATACTTTCAGAGCCCGCGAACAGGCGGATTAATACAAGCTGCCTCCTTGGAATGGACCGAGCATACAGGATGCCAGGTGATTCGCGGTTACCATCTGCATCGCGCGAATCTATGGTCAAAACTAAGTAGAGAACACTCTTACGNGGATGCCAGGTGATTCGCGGTTACCATCTGCATCGCGCGAATCTATGGTCAAAACTAAGTAGAGAACACTCTTACGTGAAAATACGTTAGACGCTTCGTTTACGAGAAAAACCGCCGTGAAAGTTCCAAAAAAACCATTGTAGAAAACACGTGGAATTCCAAATATATAAGGGCGAGGTGACGCGGCGATGCTGCAACTAACGTGTCGGTCGTAAGACATACGTAGGGACAGTGACATTTCGCGGAAAAGATTTCGAGACAAGATACAGTCCGAAGCACTGTAGGGTCGTCCAGCTTCTTTGATTGGCTAAACAATGTTCTGGCCCGTGTTAACCGTCTGCGCACGAATCGCGAAGGTTCAGTGTCGGAGTTACTTAGTCCTGAANAAACAATGTTCTGGCCCGTGTTAACCGTCTGCGCACGAATCGCGAAGGTTCAGTGTCGGAGTTACTTAGTCCTGAGTGGCTCGGTCAAAGACGGACACGGCACCAGCAGCCACTGGAGATATAACAACAGATAAGGTGCGTATAAAGTATTGAAGTCTACTGTGTGCTCCGATTTTTACGCGAAAAGTCACTGGCCCTAGACATACGGCAAGGGAAGGACCCGAGCTCAGTATTGCCAAGGAGATCACGTAGTTCACATGCAGTGAGTACTGGGATACGGGAGTGGCCATGGCTGCATCCATGCATGCTGCATGCATCCAACATGCGGACAAGTGCATTGCTATCGGCAGAGCAAACTTAGAACACCTGTTACGNTCCAACATGCGGACAAGTGCATTGCTATCGGCAGAGCAAACTTAGAACACCTGTTACGACGTTTACACGTTTTGTAAGCTGATGATGTACGCTGTGCTTAACGTGAATTAAAGTCATTTTATCTACTTTGATGTTGTTTTTTCTCGTGAACTGAGGGCCTTACGCATTTTTTACCAAAGAATATTTCCAACTTAGTTTTGACCATAGATTCGTGTGAAGTAATCCATATCCGCGAATCACCTGACACTCTGTAGACTGCTGCACCGCAGTGGCCAAGAAAAGGAAGCCTTTTTAAAAAAATATATTACAGTGTTGAAAAACACCGCGCGACCACAAATACGCGAATGACCTCGATAAAATGATAAAAGTTATTTATTCAGTTTCCTTTTGCTATAGGTGACCGTAAATATGGCCACATATTTGTACGTAGCATGTAATTAATAACCACTAAATTGTACGCCTAATTAGCTCTATGTGGGCAATTAACAAAAAGACGTGGCTAAAGCCATGAGCAACGACCAATTAAATGCCCAGCACTTCACAGACACATAGAGAATATATATTTCGCTTATGTCTTGTTGCAAGCGATAATTTCGCTACTTCAAAATTCATCTATAAGGACAATAATAATAATTACTATGGTTGTATATAAGAAAATAATAGTATAAGTATAAAAATATAGTTTTAATAGTCTAATTGGTTTTATGTACGTTCATTACAATTTAAAAAAAAAAGATATTTTGCGTGCCTGAAATGGATGTGCACAAAATAAATTATTAAAAATGTTTGTATACGTTATTACAAAATTTTATTACACAAATAGNTCGGAGTTACTTAGTCCTGAATGGCTTGGTCAAAGACGGACACGGCACCAGCAGCCAATGGAGGTATAACAACAGATAAGGTGCGTATAAAGTATTGAAGTCTACTGTGTGCTCCGATCTTTACGCGAAAAGTCACTGGCCCTAGACATACGGCAAGGGAAGGACCCGAGCTCAGTAGTTCCAAGGAGATCACGGAGTTCACATGCAGTGAGTACTGGGACACGGCAGTGGCCATGGCTGCATCCGTGCATGCTGCATGCATACAACATGCGGACAAAAGCATTGCTATCGGCAGATCGAACTTAGAACACCTGTTATGACGTTTACACGTTTTGTAAGCTGATGATGTACGCTGTGCTTAACGTGAATTAAAGTCATTTTATCTACTTTGATGTTGTTTTTTCTCGTGAACTGAGGGCCTTACGCATTTTTACCAAAGAATATTTCCAACTTAGTTTTGACCATATATTCGTGTGAAGTAGTCCATATCCACGAATTACCTCACATCCTCTAGACTGCTGCACCACAGTGGCCAAGAAAAAGAAGCCTTTTTAAAAAAATATATTACAGTGTTGAAAAACACCGCTTGACCACAAATACGCGAGTGACCTCGATAAAATGATAAAAGTTATTTATTCAGTTTCCTTTTGCTATAGGTGACCGTAAATATGGCCACATATTTGTACGTAGCATGTAATTAATAACCACTAAATTGTACGCCTAATTAGCTCTATGTGGGCAATTAACAAAAAGACGTGGCTAAAGCCATGAGCAACGACCAATTAAATGCCCAGCACTTCACAGACACATAGAGAATATATATTTCGCTTCTGTCTTGTTGCAAGCGATAATTTCGATACTTCAAAATTCATCTATAAGGACAATAATAATAATTACTATGGTTGTATATAAGAAAATAATAGTATAAGTATCAAAATATAGTTTTAATAGTCTAATTGGTTTTATGTACGTTCATTACAATAAAAAAAAAAAGATATTTTGCGTACCTGAAATGGATGTGCACAAAATAAATTATTAAAAATGTTTGTATACGTTATTACAAAATTTTATTACACAAATAGNCCTGAAATGGATGTGCACAAAATAAATTATTAAAAATGTTTGTATACGTTATTACAAAATTTTATTACACAAATAGTCTTGCTTAATGAAGACTACTTTTTATTAAAATGTGATTTCCGGAGCATTTAAAAGGGAAATATGATTACATTTTGGTTGAAAACATTTAAATGACTAAAATCTAGCAAAATATTTTACAATTTTATAAAATATATACACACATTCTTCAATCATATGCAGTACAAGTCGTACTTATCTGAAAATTCTGGTACGGTTTGCGCTAACATTATAATGAGTTCTGTATGTTTTACAGCCCGGTGTAGTTCTCCATTATAAGTCACTCTACTTTCACCTTTAAAAAAATTGTCTTCAGATGAAAAGATTTGTGTCTTTTACTTATGTGGAAGCACACGAGACTTAATTCTTTCAGGCAAATATAAATTATGCAATGTCAGGCGAGGCGCCGGACAAATATTTTTGTTTGGGACTGTACAAATGTCGGTATAACACTTGTTCATACGCGGGCGCCTATATAAGTGTGTTTTATTTTTACAGTCGACACGTATGTGGAATATAGGTCTCAACAACGTATGATGTCTCCCACACATGTGATACTTCCCCTATTAACTGGGGACGCGTTGGAGCAGCGGCTAGAAAAGTTTCCTTGAACCAAGGGGGACCAGGTTCAATTCCCGGTGGTTTCGCTCCCGGGATATTTTTGCAAGCAAGAGTCGCGACGTACGGCTTTCTCGGGGATCTCCCCCCCCCCTCACAACCCCGACATAGTAACCCCGCACTGCTCCATACTCACCTCGCTTCCACCCTTATCGGCTCTCAAGACCTTGATGTTAAGAGCCGGCCAAATCTCTCCACCCCATTGTTGGAAGCTGTCTTCAGATGTGTATATTGTTGATTGTTAAACCCCTTTCATGTGAAGCGACCAACATTCTATATACCACCATACTTGAAAGTGTTAAGGGTGTTTGATACCAAAAAAAAAAGTTTTATTTTGTAATTGTACCAAACATTTTTTCAACGTGCTCGCATTGCATGTAATACCACTTTGTGCTCGAATGAAAAAAATTTTACACTTCGTATTTTTCAAATAATTTGATGTCAAATCAAACATTTTTGTTTTGCAGCAGCCATAACAACAAATACTAAACAAGTTGAACAAATAAAAAAATTTACAAATCAAAATAATGTCATAGGCTAACACGTGACACATATGTAGTCGTCAAACAACTGGCCGTACATATNAAATTTACAAATCAAAATAATGTCATAGGCTAACACGTGACACATATGTAGTCGTCAAACAACTGGCCGTACATATGAAAAACAAATGTTAATTAAATAACAATTTTTGCACATTTGTTTACATTTTTTAAAAATGCATGAACTGTTATTTTATGACTACATATGTGTAAAACGGTAGTCCACAGTATTAATTAACATAGCATTTTTTTTTTTCATTTATTCAACTTTGTTAGCATTTGTTATTATGGCTGCAGCAAAAACAGGAAATAGTTTGGACTTGAAATCCAATTATTTAAAAAATATGAAGTAAAAATTTTTTCATTCGAGAAAAATGGCGTTACATGCGATGCGTACTAGTTAAAAAAATGTTTGGTTCAATTATTAAAAAAAAAAAATGTTTTGGTATCAAACAAATATACGGTTTTTAAAACCAGCAAAGTCACATTCGAACGACGCAAACCAACGCGACGGATGTGAACTAGATCTTTTGGTGAAGTATGAAAACTGTAATTTGTGACACGGTGCAACTGAAATGGTTTGTGCGTGTGTGTGTGTGTGTGTTAACGTACGCACACGCGTATCGGGCACACAGAACCACAAAAGGGAAACGATATCCCGGAGCTAATGACTCTTCGCAGGTACGATGATTACGCAAGCTCCCCCCCCCCCTCCTCGTCATGGAAACCATTAGTGACCTGTAACGTACAACTTTCACGGGAGCTTAATGAAGATCCGCAGCTCTAAATACTGATACTAAACGAGCACGCAAATGTATTTTAACCAGATGATCATTAGTCGCGATTAAACTAAGGCAATTAAAAATTTGTTTTGGCATTGGATACTACTAACTCACCGACTTTTGAGAGGATGTATTTACGTGAAATCTGAGGTGTATCTTTGGGTATTTATAAATCACGAGTCACTCGCACAGATTTAGATTAGGCAAAAATTAAATTAAACTCTTCGCATATAAATGAATATTTAATTACCGGTGATGCGACAGAATAAAACTCCTGTCTAACGAGTATCTTAAAATACCTGATTGTTGGAGTNATACTAAACGAGCACGCAAATGTATTTTAACCAGATGATCATTAGTCGCGATTAAACTAAGGCAATTAAAAATTTCTTTTGGCATTGGATACTACTAACTCACCGACTTTTGAGAGGATGTGTTTACGTGAAATCTGAGGTGTATCTTTGGGTATTTATAAATCACGAGTCCCTCGCACAGATTTACAATAGGCAAAAATTAAATTAAACTCTTCGCATATAAATTAATATTTAATTACCGGTGATGCGACAGAATAAAACTCCTGTCTAACGAGTATCTTAAAATACCTGATTGTTGGAGTNAATATTTAATTACCGGTGATGCGACAGAATAAAACTCCTGTCTAACGAGTATCTTAAAATACCTGATTGTTGGAGTGAGTGAAAATTCGCGAAAATATTTTGAGCCATTTCCAAGACACTCTAGTGACTTTCACTAACAAAAACCATTACATACACCGACAGTTGACACATTATGTAGTTAACGGATAAAAATTAAAGATTTTTTTTTTTCGAGTAATAACTCATAGAAACCATAATATCAGTACAAATGAAAAAACATATGTTTTAAATTTTATTATGTAAAACTTCAATATTACAAATTAGTAAAAAACTTTATTTTAATGCAATTTCATTGTTTTAAATATTCTGTTAAATTGTTTATGAAAAAGTCTTCTTTTTTGAAAGGTATATAAATTTCAATACCACAGTGTTGTAGATAATATTATTAATTTTAAGAAGATATTTTTTTGCCATGTTTACTGATCTTGTGGTTTATGTCTAGTTATTAGCCAAAGGTTAGCCATTTTTAAATCGAAAACTATAGTATGCATCAACTATTGCTGTATGTGATAGTTACGAGATTTTATACAGGTTGATTCTAAAATCAAGGGACAAACATTGAGGGATGGTAGAGCTCACTAAAACAAACAATTATTGTATAGGAATATATGGGCGGAAGTGACACGCTGAGGCACAAACACAAAAACATAACACATTAACGGAAACATAAAATGTTCATTAGCAGCATACTTAACGAGTGATTCCGTACAGAAAATGTTAAAACAGTTGCTGGAAATGCATCCACCAAAAGTCACGCATGCTTGGCGACATCTACATATGGCGTGATTGGCTGACAATGGTGGCGTGCGTGAAATACCCGGCGTATTTGAATCTGTTCGCCAATCACTCCACCGACGCTACCAAGCTTGCATTACTGTCGGTGGTAGCAATTTTGAGCAATTATTATAAACATTGCTGTAAAAAGGCATTTAGCGGCGACGTTGTAAATAAACAATGTGTTGCATTTCATGTGTTATTTTTGTGTTTGTGCCTCAACGCGTCACTCCCGCCCATATATTCCTATGCAATAATTGTTTGTTTTAGTGAGCTCTACCACCCCTCAATGTTTGTCCCTTGATTTTAGAATCATCCTGTATATCTTGCCAATATAATCTAACCCCATCAAAATAATATAATATGTAGTTCAAATTATTTTCTCAATTTTATGTTTTAGGAATTTGCACATTGCGAAAACATTACNACAATAATTGTTTGTTTTAGTGAGCTCTACCACCCCTCAATGTTTGTCCCTTGATTTTAGAATCATCCTGTATATCTTGCCAATATAATCTAACCCCATAAAAATAATATAATATGTAGTTCAAATTATTTTCTCAATTTTATGTTTTAGGAATTTGCACATTGCGAAAACATTACNAAAATAATATAATATGTAGTTCAAATTATTTTCTCAATTTTATGTTTTAGGAATTTGCACATTGCGAAAACATTACATCGTTCTTAAGAGTATCAGAATTATCACAGACCAAGCGAAATTGAAGAACATACACATATATACACACAGAAGGCAGCCTATAACACTGGAAGAGAGGAATCAGTCAACTTTACCAGCGCAAATTGTCAGTATATTTGTTGATCGCAACTAAAGAGAGGATAATATTGCTAATAATTTATTTCGGGTCTTCCCTTAAGACCAGTTAATCATAGGAGAACAGTATGAGAATAGCAGCAAATACCCTCCTTTACAAAATGGCAGTTGCTCTATTACTATTAAATTTGGAGAGACAAGAACACCAAAGGTGACTTTATTTATTCTGCAACANAAAATGGCAGTTGCTCTATTACTATTAAATTTGGAGAGACAAGAACACCAAAGGTGACTTTATTTATTCTGCAACATGCAGACCACATACAAACATGTTTTTATCCATAATATGGCGGAGAGTAATCCTTTCAGTACCACATTAATTTGCGCTCTCGGGTATTGGAACCAGGCAAAATTACTCCGAGTCAACATTTTGTCATGAAGTGACCGGGCCTTAGCTGGACGGCCTGCCTGATCACACCTTCAAACACTGAACCAGGGCACGAGCGTGATTGCAATAACACCTTGCGAAAGACAGTTGCAGAAACCCTCTCCACATGCCAGTAAACGGGGCCGAAAATATTAAACAACGCGCCCGACATAGGCCAGCGTAACACCGAGAGCGGCGTCTTTTGTTGTCGGGCCACTGGAACGAGAAGAACACTGAAGATGGGTGTGTCCGGCCGTCGTCAACCACCTCCTAGAATCAGCCTCCGGCAACATGAACAAGGTGGGGACNACTGAAGATGGGTGTGTCCGGCCGTCGTCAACCACCTCCTAGAATCAGCCTCCGGCAACATGAACAAGGTGGGGACTTTCCAATTAGACTGTACTAGTAATGGCGTGAGGTAGTAATACTTAATACAATTAGTTATCACCTTGGTGTTAAATNTTTCCAATTAGACTGTACTAGTAATGGCGTGAGGTAGTAATACTTAATACAATTAGTTATCACCTTGGTGTTAAATTTAAGCTCCCCCGATCAATAGTCACATAAATAGTTATTGTAAAATCCTTACGTTCAATAAACTCCATCTTATAATGCTGTGCTCTACCTAATCATGACCCATTAATTAGCTACGCCCATAGGCCCTTTCAGGTATGAACTGACTTAAAAGTAAATACGTAACAACGCGCTTAACCCGTTCAAGTCAACTCGTTCACGATCGTAGACACGTTGCGCGTGAATGATATTTATGACCAGTATTGTACAAAGCAAAGCACGAGTGCCTAGTCNTCACGATCGTAGACACGTTGCGCGTGAATGATATTTATGACCAGTATTGTACAAAGCAAAGCACGAGTGCCTAGTCTTCCATGTGGCTAAACTCTTTGACACGGATGGTTAGTGCCAATAACCTAGAACACGCTGCGCGTTGTTCACAGGCCGCAAGGAAAGTGCTGAAACACTGGTACAGCGCGTACCAAAGAAAACTACGCGATTGCAAATATTCGAACAAAGAAATTAATGTGTGACCGGACGGATTGAATCTTTCAACTACGATATAATTGGATCAGGGAGGCAAACAAGTCATCGGCAGAGAACGGGGAAAATCTAGCGAATCACGGCCTCCTCCTACNTCACGATCGTAGACACGTTGCGCGTGAATGATATTTATGACCAGTATTGTACAAAGCAAAGCACGAGTGCCTAGTATTCCATGTGGCTAAACTCTTTGACACGGATGGTTAGTGCCAATAACCTAGCAACGCTGCACGTTGTTCACAGGTCGCGAGGAAAGTGCTGAAACACTGGTACAGCGCGTACCAAAGAAAACTGCGCGATTGCAAATATTCGAACAAAGAAATTAATGTGTGACCGGACGGATTGAATCTTTCAACTACGGTATAATTGGATCAGGGAGGCAAACAAGTCATCGGCAGAGAACGGGGAAAATCTAGCGAATCACGGCCTCCTCCTACCCTCGATCGCGAAGACGAAAAAAAAAAAAAAACCGAGCGACGCGGCACGATGGTAAACCACTGGACTCGCGTTCGTGAGGACCCGGCTTCGAATCCCGGTCCGGTCATCCCGGTTTACGTTCACCGTTGGAGGTTCCTCGCTGCAGACCATTGCCGGCCGGTTCATTCACCGTCCCTGATTCTCTGAGGAACTTGCTCCGTCCCTGATTCTCTGAGGAACTTGCTCCGTCCCTGATTCTCTGAGGAACTTGCTCCGTCCCTGATTCTCTGAGGAACTTGCTCCGTCCCTGATTCTCTGAGGAACTTGCTCCGTCCCTGATTCTCTGAGGAACTTGCTCCGTCCCTGATTCTCTGAGGAACTTGCTCCGTCCCTGATTCTCTGAGGAACTTGCTCCGTCCCTGATTCTCTGAGGAACTTGCTCCGTCCCTGATTCTCTGAGGAACTTGCTCCGTCCCTGATTCTCTGAGGAACTTGCTCCGTCCCTGATTCTCTGAGGAACTTGCTCCGTCCCTGATTCTCTGAGGAACTTGCTCCGTCCCTGATTCTCTGAGGAACTTGCTCCGTCTCTGATGACCTCGCCGTCGACGAGATGTCAAGCTCTACACAAATACCTACCTGCCTACCTTGATGAAGAAATACGAGTTCTACAACGTTCAGTTTAAAGGGGAGGCTGTTGGCAGTAGGAGCGCGAGGAGAAGGCTCGATGTGCGCCGAAGCACAAAAAAGAGGAGTTCAGTTTAAGGGGGTCGGATAACCAGACAATTAATAATATTTTATTTGTACCAAACATTGTTCAACTTGTACGCATTGTGTATGATACCATTTACCTCAAATAAAAAACTTCATTATATATACATATATTTTTTTTAATAGTTTCATGTCAAATCCAAAAAATTTTCCTGTTTTACTGCAGCCCTAATTACTAAAACTAATTAAGTTGTACAAATGAAAAATTATGTGTTGCATTTAATTAGGGTACCCGATGGCGGTGACACATGTGTAACCACCAAATAACGGATCATATATATATATAAAAAAATGTTAAACATAAAGACAATTTCAATAGTTTGTTTATTTAATGCATGAGCTGTTATTTGGCGNATATATATAAAAAAATGTTAAACATAAAGACAATTTCAATAGTTTGTTTATTTAATGCATGAGCTGTTATTTGGCGATATGCCAAGCGGCAGCCCACAGCATTAGTTTATGTGGAACTTTTTTTTTCATTTGTGCGGCAGCAAAACAGAAAACAATATGGATTTCAAAAAATATATAAAGTGAATTATTTTATTCGAGGAAAATGTCGTCACATACAATGCGTACAAACTGAATAATTTTTGGTATCAAACAGTTTTAAGTGGTGAATGAGTGAGTGAAGAGATTTGGGCGGCTCTTAAGAGCGAGGTCTTGAGAGCCGACGAGGGGTGACTGACGTGAGTACGGAGCAGCGCCGGAATGTAAGGGCGCGGGAAACGGGAGACCACCGAGAAAACCCGCTGACCAGCGGCATCGTCCGGCACGATTCCCACTTGCAAGAATCCGGGAGTGACCCNAACCGCTCAGCCACCGCGGCCCCTTAAAGTGGCGATGTCGTCACAACTGACGTAGGGGGAAACTAACAGCGACGTAGGAAGCATGGCGACGCCTGGACTGGCGAGGGCGTAGAGACCGCTTTGCCCAGGCCAATCTTCCCCAATGATGATCGAGTTAGCGCAAGGCCGCGTTCTGCAGCGGCAATGCGACCGCCGTTGAGGGGCTGTCTTGTCCGTAGTCGGCTCCGGAGAAGAACAAAAGCAACTACGGGAGGAATCGCCGAGTAGCCGCCTTCAACAAACCTAACAAGGGCTGCGGTAGCTGGGCGGTTAGACTGCTCGCCTCCCACCTAGGCGAACCGGGTTCAATCCCCGGGCCGGGTCGCTCCCGGATTCTCGCAAGTGGGAATCGTGCCGGACGATGCCGCTGGTCGGCGGGTTTTCTCGGGGATCTGCCGTTCTTCCCCTACCCCCTTGAATTCCGGTGCTGCTCCATACTCATCTCGCTTCACCCTTATCGGCTGTAAAATACCTCCCCACCGCGATTGGAAAAGGCGTGATCTCTTTCTATTGACAGCATTCAACTTGCTGTCAATTAGAGCTCTGACCAAACTCAAAATACTTTGAGAAGTAAGACTGGTGAAGTGTACACACATCGGAAGGACTGATGTGACAGAATAAACAGCCTGTGTGCCCTTAAGAACAGCCAGAGTGTAAAGAAAGACCTGAGGTGCACTCTTCTATGATAAATCGCTCAGAAAGTTGTCTCCCGTTATACCGTAACGGTCTCAGGCACGGGAAGAGACGATCTGGTCACAAACCCGCTGCATTAAAGCAGAAAACATATAAAAGACCTCGCTGTTAAGGGCCTCCCAAATCTCTTCACTCACCCAGCCATTTTTTTTTTATTTTTACTAAATGCTGTTTACGAACAACTCAGAGCACTTTTTGAAATCAACCGAATTTCACTAACATGAATTTCCCTATACCAAATTCTCGACCAGGCGACGGCAATTAAGCATTTTCGGGTGCAGCCCGGGATGTCGAACGACACGAAACCGCCCTGGAAACGAAGGTAAACAACTCGCGTCGGTCACAAAGGAACGCGTCAGTTCGGGACGTTCCCATACATCCTTGACGTGTGCCATTATTGTCCCATATGGTACACCGTTTATATGGTTTCATTACCTTCCAAATTTAATGACTTTACTTCCTTATATAATATATTAATCCTATTCCACATTCACTAGTTTTTTTAAATATATATTCCTCACTCACCGGTTTCTTTTGTTTTGTGCTTATTACTTTCAGGCCTTTTTTTCTTCAGTCAAATAATTTTTTGTTGTAATTTTTAATTTTTCTATTACAGTGTTGGGGGGTTCTGGTTATTTTCCCCTGGTTCTTTGTATTTACCGGTTTCTTTTTTTCTTTTCCAGTTCATCGGTTCACTTACTATCCGGCTCTGTGCAAGAACGATATTCTTCGTTGGCACACGTGTATTTGTATTGTACTCCTGTTCCTATGTTGTATTCGCACCTTTATAAATTGTCCTGGTCAATAAAGAAACTATAAAATCAATCAAGTCAAATCGGAACGTCCCTCGGGGACGCGACGTAGATGCGGGGAGTTGAAGGGGGAGACCCAGTCGTGAAGTGATGCGCTACAGCCTGTTGCATGCACGGCTGGCTGCCCTCGCGGGGCGTGAACTCCGCAACGTGTCAGTGACGCCGTCGCACACATGATGAAGGTGGTGTTCAAGAGTGAATAACATCAGTTGATGTTACAATTATTCGAATGAAAGTATTAGATGGTAATACTATTCGATTATCAACATCTAAAAATCGTAATTCGTTAATATTCTCTTTATTTGTTATATATGAATCAAATTCTGTATCATTCAAATCTGAATATTCATAACTTCAATATCACTGATGGCCTGCAGCTTTAGTAGTTATTATAGGGCTATTAATTTCATCTTTTAAATATAATAAACGCAAAGATGGTGTTGCAATAAAAAGTAAGGTTATTGTAGGTGTTACAGTTCAAATTAATTCAATTATTTGTCCTTCTAATAAATTTCGATCTGTATACTTATTAACAAAGAGTATAATTATAACATATCTTACTGTAGTAAGTCTACGGTCCATGCACGGTTACTCCCAACTTTCCTGAAGTCCTGCTGAAGTTATACCTTCCGCGCATATGCCTCCGCCTCGTGCGAAGAAAAGCTTAACCCGAGTCCAGAAAATTACACCAAAAGGGACAACGCACCGCATTCTGTTCAGACAAATTTCCGGAATCCGCACGGTTTTAATACCTACGCCTGGTATAGAATCACAGATGTTCAATAGCTGATCAACCTAATTATGATTTGCCCAGTCATATGCCAAAATTACGAGGGCTGATTCAGAAGTCGTGGCAACTGTTCTTTATATCCCGAAAATAACTCAGCACAGGTAATGTACTATGTACAGCTTAAAGTATACGAAATGTACGTTTTAAAGGTGACACCACATGGGGGTATGGCTGCAGGAATGTTCGGCACGGAACAAAGACAAACATGGCTGCTTGTAAATCATCATTTAATTGATATGTTCTCGTACAAACTGCATACACTCGTGTGAACGGGTATGTATTGNTATGCCAAAATTACGAGGGCTGATTCAGAAGTCGTGGCAACTGTTCTTTATATCCCGAAAATAACTCAGCACAGGTAATGTACTATGTACAGCTTAAAGTATACGAAATGTACGTTTTAAAGGTGACACCACATGGGGGTATGGCTGCAGGAATGTTCGGAACGGAACAAAGACAAACATGGCTGCTTGTAAATCATCATTTAATTGATATGTTCTCGTACAAACTGCATACACTCGTGTGAACGGGTATGTATCGTACGTGTACGAGCTGTATAACGTCCTTCAAAGTAGTCTCCGAGGTTGTCCACGGTTCGTCGCCAGCGATGAGGCAGACGGGAAATACCATCGGCTGCATGAGATCCGTCAGTGCGCGCCACCTCTCGTCGAAATGCTGTAAATTAAGCAGGACTTCGAAATTTAGAAGTAACCGAGAATGGACTCTAACACGATCGGTTTCCGTTAAGAAAAAGTATTGTTGAAACACCAGACTTCCATTAGTAAAAGTATTGTTGAAACGCCAGACTTCCATTAGGAAAAGTATTGTTGAAACGCCAGACTTCCATTAGTAAAAGTATTGTTGAAACGCCAGACTTCCATCAGGAAAGGTATTGTTGGAACGCCAGACTTCCATTAGGAAAAGTATTGTTGGAACGCCAGACTTCCATTAGGAAAAGTATTGTTGGAACACCAGACTTCCATTAGGAAAAGTATTGTTGGAACGCCAGACTTCCATTAGGAAAAGTATTGTTGGAACGCCAGACTTCCATTAGGAAAAGTATTGTTGAAACGCCAGACTTCCATTAGGAAAAGTATTGTTGAAACGCCAGACTTCCATCAGGAAAGGTATTGTTGGAACGCCAGATTTCTATTAGGAAAAGTATTGTTGGAACGCCAGACTTCCATTAGGAAAAGTTTTGTTGAAACGCCAGACTTCCATTAGGAAAATTTTGTTGAAACGCCAGATTTCCGTTAAGAAAAAGTACTGTTGACACGATAGTTTCCATTACGAAAAAGTTATGTTGACACGATAGGTTTTCAGAGAAAACGAGAGATACTTTGCTGTATNCACGATAGTTTCCATTACGAAAAAGTTATGTTGACACGATAGGTTTTCAGAGAAAACGAGAGATACTTTGCTGTATTTAACAGCCGAGGTCTTCAGCGCCGATGTAGCTGAATTGACTTCCAGATAAGAGCAGCGACGAAATGCAATGCTTTGGGAGATGGAAGAACCCCGAAATGCTACATCGTTCAAATGCACCGTCCGTCACGTCTCTCGCATGTAAAAATCGAGTGTGACCCTACTGGCGATCACACCTCGTTTGCAGTGGTAGAGGCAAGCATTCTAACCACTATACTACTGAAGCTTTTTACAGCTACTAGAGTTCTTGATGGCCATTTGCTGCCGGGCGCAGGAGGCGACGTTAATTCGTACAGGTTTATGTAAACTGGAGTTGAAAGGGTTAAAGGTACGCGCGTGTGCAAGTAGCTTGTCCTCTAATGAAATCGCTAAATTTTCCCGTCCCTTCGCTTGAGCAAATGTGCCCCGTGGATTTGACTGAAGAAGCGCCACACGGTGAGCTTCACGGGGGNGGGGGGGGGGGATGAAAGCCCGCAGCTGAGTAAACCTCGAGAATAAGAACCCACCCCCTTCGGTGGGGGTAGCGCTGCCTTATTTATACGGGACGCAATCAGCGAAGCGCATTTATACGGGGCGCAATCAGGGAAGCACGCGCCTCTATAAAACAGGGGGTGGGCTCACCAGTTAATGAGCAAACTTCATTAATTTCCCCGGGGTTAATTAACCAGAACCCATCCCGCGTGGACCGGGAGAGAGATAGTGGTGGATGCTGAGGGGAGAACAGTGGGTGGTGTACCCCGAGACAGAGGTGCGACATCCGTGGTAACGAGACAGAAACATCCGCGACGATGTCTTGGGATAGTCGGTCTGTCCCTTTCAGTCCTGCAGCCAACCTCTTCCTTGACAGCGCAGTTAACGACCCACGGGACAGTCTCCCCTCCCAGGACGTGAAAGTAGTGGTCCAGGTGGCAACTAGACTATGAGGCACGAGCAGACTCGAGAGCTGCCCCGGAGACCAAAAGGGTCCACTGCTTTCAACTGTCTCTGTGGCACTGTGTATAACGTTTTTGCCTTGTGGACGGACGGCACTTGGCCTTCGGATTTTTCAAGTGGTTGTTGGGCAGTTGTAAAAAATCGCAGTTCTGTTCCGTCTCGAAAGTCTTGGGTGCGCCGGGGTTATTTACCACAGCTATGGTGCTCAGTCATTATGTGGTAGGAATCATTCATCCAAGAAAACGCATGTCCGTCTATCCAATCGTCCATCCATTCGTACATCCCTCCATCCATCCGTACATCGGTACATCCGTCCGTCCGTATATATTTCCGTACGTACAACCGTTCGTCCGCACACCCGTCTGTCCATCCGTTTGTTTGTCCACCCATCCGTCCAACCGTCTTTCCATCGTTCCGCCCCCCCCCTCCAATCCGTCTATTCACCCATCTGTTCGTCCATTCACCCACCTGTACGTCCATCCACCCATCTGTACGTCCTTCCACCCATCTATACGTCAATCCACCCATATATACGTCCATCCACCAATCTGTACGTCTGTACATCCATTACATCACCATCCATCCATCCATCCATCCATCGCTCCATCTGTCAGTTCATTCATCTGTCCATACATCAGTCAGTTTATCCATCTGCCTGTCTACCCATTTGTACATCTGTACATCCATCCTAACACCCATCTATCCGTACATCTATCCAAAATATGTATATGTTGCACACATACTAGACAAGTATACACAATGGCGACATGAGTCAGTTCATTTTACATAATAGCATCCAGTTGCTGATTGGACGTGTTACCCTTTAATGTGCGTTGTGTGTGTTTGTCTACTGGGTTATGCACGGTTCCGTATTGGTACGCCCATCGTCCATAAGTTAATGTTCTACGCGCATGATTGGCAGGCAACCTCTTACCATGTCGCAAGAGCGTTGGGACAATTCTTTTCGGAGGGTGCAGTCAGAGTTTGCTTCTGTATACCTCGTCATTCTGGAATTGTATAATTGGTAGCCAATTGCATGGTAGAAGAGGGGATGCTGCTTACGTGTATCAAAGAACTCACATAGCCTATTTAGTGTTAATAATAGAATGTCGGATTTCTCAGCTTTTTTTTCTGTGTTTTTCCTTACAAAATTNTTTTCGGAGGGTGCAGTCAGAGTTTGCTTCTGTATACCTCGTCATTCTGGAATTGTATAATTGGTAGCCAATTGCATGGTAGAAGAGGGGATGCTGCTTACGTGTATCAAAGAACTCACATAGCCTATTTAGTGTTAATAATAGAATGTCGGATTTCTCAGCTTTTTTTTCTGTGTTTTTCCTTACAAAATTACGTAATATTTTGAGGTAACAAAACGTTACGACACTCGTCCAGTTAACTTTTGCAGTACAACGTGCGGACGATCATTCATTCGTGTTTTACTTCAGTTTTCTTAAAGAAAAACAAACTTAGAAAAAAGTTTTGGGATACGCCAACAAGTTGTGCTACACTGCCTGTAAAAATCATAAGCATAACGACCTAAATAAACTCTGGCGGTTAGAACCTAATTGCCACATTGGGTTTTCCAATCCCTCACACATCCAATATATATATATATAACTAATTAATTTTTACATTTTAACTTATCATGTACTGCACAATAATTTACATAATCTGAACTAGTAAAATATAATTAATTTCCTATAAACAAAATATTACATAAAAAAATGAAAATTAAGGCCCCCGTCTACCAGGAACTTTTCCCCACGTCTAGGCCGAGAAGCGCGGGAGCGATGAGGGCGACACTGCCACGCGCATCAAGTACGCCATCGCCGCTAAGCGCAAGGCTCTGAACTGGCGTGCAGTGTTCTCGTCGTGCTGCGTGTACCTATGGGACTTTCAGCGGTGACCATATTATTTTATTAGTGGGAAGTCTTTAGGAAGGTTCAGTGCAGGCCCCTATAGTAGTTTTGTATGTATCTGATGCGTGCATTTTGAGCTACAGCGCCTTGGAAAGGCCGTTTTTAGCGGTTTTGGAGTACTCTGAATTGACGTTTCTAACGTACGTGATATTTTGAAAGTACTTAACAGCTCTCGTCTGAAGTGTGTGTTCTTTTCGTATGTCAGCACGTTGGACGCACGCTTAATAGTTTCGTTGAAAAAACGTGTATTTGGAACACTCTGCAATGCAGTTCAAGCGCCAGGTAGACGGGCACCTTAATATTGTCTTTGTTTGAAGTCAAGTTTTTCCTCAACTGAATTCGTGAAATATTTGAGATATATCTCGTCTCCAGGAGGATGTGCCGTTTTTCGGTCAGCGTCCACTCACAAATGGGTTGCCAGGTGTTTAACTTCTTCGGAACTGTGCTCTCTAAACAGACAGTCCCGTTAAGCCACACAACTGTTGACACTACTACCGTTTAGACGCCTGCCTGCCTCAAGGTATTTTTTTTGTGTGGTTGGTACAGAGGCAAGGTGGCGCTTACGGCGACGATAGGTGCATCACATTTACTTCGTCACCTCTACACTCAATCACCGAACTGGTGTGCATTGAAGAAGAGTAGATATAATGTGGTCAGCGCTTATCAGCGAGCGTATCCTGGGGTTGAAAGAATTATGACTTATGGACATTGGACAGAACGTCGTATATCCTGTATCTCAGACTTCGAAAATAAACTAAATATTAAAAAGCACAGTGCCAATAATGTTACAAGATAGAGGAGCGTATCTGAGTTCGTGAGGGATCGAATATTTAATATAAACAAATAAATAAAGAAACTAGATTTTATTTTTCATCTATTCACATAGCTATTACACCGAAGAGCCAAAAAACTGGTAGAGACGCGCGTATGCATATATAACAGAGGTATGGAACCAATCAGAGTAACGCGATGCGGTCGGCAGCTAGATCGGTTACTGCTGCTACAATGGCAGGTTATCAAGATTTAAGTGAGTTTGAACGTGGTGTTATAGTCGGCGCACGAGAGATGGGACATGGCATCTCCGAGGTAGCGATAACATTTGGATGTTTGCGTACCGACCATTTCACGAGTGTACCGTGAATATCGGGAATCCGGTAAAACATCACATCTTCGACATAGCTGCGGCCGGGATCGTGAAAGAACGGGAGAAACAACGACTGACGAGAATCATTAAACGTGACAGACGTGCAACCCTTTCTCAAATTGGCGCAGATTGGATTTGTGGACTGCCCTGCAGGATTCATGGTGTGAATTGCCTCCTGCATACCTTCAGACATTAGTCGAGTCCATGCCACGTCGTCTTGCGGCACTTCCGGGTGCTCGGGGGACCCTACACGATATATGGCAGGTGTACCAGTTTTTTTTGGCTCTTCAGTGTATATACAACATTAAACTACCTATCCTCACCAACTCTTGGTATTATCAGTGAGCGCAATATATAGTGTCCATCTTAATTCTAATAAAAGCGCTTATAAAAATCTCTATATAGGTTACATTCACTCAATTCACACCTATTATTTACACATAATAAAACTGTATGCTGCCATCATTCTAAATGCCTTACGCTCACGCATCGAAATCAGTAGTCCCGCCCGTCAGTCTCTCTCTTCACTGCGCCGATGCTCGCAGTCCGCAAGACTTCACTGCCGCTCGTCGCTTCGCTGGTCGGCTCGCCTGGCTGTCGACTACCGCGGCTTATATATACATCAACCGACCCGATCCAGAAGATTCCTCGCACCCCGCGAGTCGCGCTGAGGGAGGCGAGGGCGATGACCCGAACAGTCTTGCAACGACAACCCGAGAAACTCAATCCGACGAGGACAGGAGGTGGCACGAGTCCCGATTGGCTTATCGCGGCACTCGGCACGCGTAGGTAATCCGCGGCGATCCTTCTGTAATTACAGTCTGTAATTTTTTTTTTCAGTAACGTCCTCTCCGTAATTTTCACCTAAATCTCCGTGAATTCACCAAATGCATTCACAAACTAGCAAGTTTGTTTTGTTTTTAAATCTGCTCTTCACATAAAGTGGTAACAAAAAAAAAAAAGGTTTTACTCTCGTTATGTGGGTGATTCACTGTGCATAAAAATGACTATTAAAAATAATAAATGTTGTCCGGTAGCGGGATTTGAACCATGGAAAAAATTGGCAGTCCAATACATTATCAACTCACCCACGACGAATTTACAAGAAAGGGTGTTGTAAATGCGGAATTTATATGGAATGATACATGTACCACTTAGTTTCTAGTCAAGCTAGTGTGTGTGCGATTTTTTTTTTATTTCAGGTTTACAAACAGGGGTATGAAAATTATTTCAATTTTCGTAATGTATTTCACTGTGTATAACAGAGAAATTAAAAAAAAAAAAGTTTAAATATTTAGTTCTGTGGTGGTATTTAAACGAGAATCGAAATATTGACAATCAATAACTCGAAAGACTCACTTACCACACATTTACAAGCCGTATTTTGTAAATATGGATTTTACATTGAAGTGACGAACGCGCCTCTCTTAGTTTCAAGTCGTGTTAAAGCACTTTTTGTATTTGCGGTTTATAAAACGAGGTTACGAAAATTATGTTATGTGCGTGTTTCACTGTGCATACAGAAGGTTTTATTCTGTAGCGGAATTTTAACAAGAATCAAAGGAATTGGCACCCCGTGAGTGATTCGAAACTCGCCTACTACTATTCCACACGAAGTAATATTGCGAAGATGTGATTTTATACGCTTCAGGTATCATCTGCATTGTTCGTGTCTCCGAGTCGAAGCCATAAGAATACGAAGAGCTTCCGTGTATTTTATATTTACGGAGCTCATCTCCGCTATTCGTCATCACGAAGTTCCTTTCCGTAAAAGTTTCCGTAAATCTACAGGGATTTCCTAAAGTGCACTCGTGCGTAGATCGACGAAGTTGTAAAACTCTTTGCATTTACGATCGTCTATTTGTAAAAAAAATCAAATATCAAATTTAATTACTGATCCATTCCCGTTGTTTGATGAGGAGGGAGGAGGAGAGGGCCTTCAAAGAAACACCAACCAGGAGAGTGATATATGACGAGGGCAGTTATCTGATACTTGACAGGCGGCCCTGCNACGAGTCCCGATTGGCTTATCGCGGCACTCGGCACGCGTAGGTAATCCGCGGCGATCCTTCTGTAATTACAGTCTATAATTTTTTTTTCAGTAACGTCCTCTCCGTAATTTTCACCTAAATCTCCGTGAATTCACCAAATGTATTCACAAACTAGCAAGTTTGTTTTGTTTTTAAATCTGCTCTTCACATAAAGTGGTAACAAAAAAAAAGGTTTTACTCTCTTTATGTGGGTGATTCACTGCGCATAAAAATGACTATTAAAAATAATAAATGTTGTCCGGTAGCGGGATTTGAACCATGGAAAAAATTGGCAGTCCAATACATTATCAACTCACCCACGGCGATTTTACAAGAAAGGGTGTTGTAAATACGGAATTTATATGGAATGATACATGTACCACTTAGTTTCTAGTCAAGCTAGTGTGTGTGCGATTTTTTTTTTATTTCAGGTTTACAAACAGGGGTATGAAAATTATTTCAATTTTCGTAATGTATTTCACTGCGTATAACAGAGAAATTAAAAAAAAAGTTTAAATATTTAGTTCTGTGGTGGTATTTAAACGAGAATCGAAATATTGACAACCAATAACTCGAAAGACTCACTTACCACACATTTACAAGCAGTATTTTGTAAATATGGATTTTACATTGAAGTGACGAACGCGCCTCTCTTAGTTTCAAGTCGTGTTAAAGCACTTTTTGTATTTGCGGTTTATAAAACGAGGTTACGAAAATTATGTTATGTGCGTGTTTCACTGTGTATACAGAAGGTTTTATTCTGTAGCGGAATTTGAACAAGCATCAAAGGAATTGGCACCCCGTGAGTGATTCGAAACTCGCCTACTACTATTCCACACGAAGCAATATTGCGAAGATGTGATTTTATACGCTTCAGGTATCATCTGCATTGTTCGTGTCTCCGAGTCGAAGCCATAAGAATACGAAGAGCTTCCGTGTATTTTATATTTACGGAGCTCATCTCCGCTATTCGTCATCACGAAGTTCCTTTCCGTAAAAGTTTCCGTAAATCTACAGGGATTTCCAACAGTGCACTCGTACGTAGATCGACGAAGTTGTAAAACTCTTTGCATTTACGTTCGTCTATTTGTAAAAAAAATCAAATATCAAATTTAATTACTGATCCATTCCCGTTGTTTGTTGAGGAGGGAGGAGGAGATGGCCTTCAAAGAAACACCAACCAGGAGAGTGATATATGACGAGGGCAGTTATCTGATACTTGACAGGCGGCCCTGCGGCGTAGATAACATCTGTTTGGCTGCTGAAGGCGTTACCCCACAAGATGCCTGCTATCCTCTCAGTCAGTATTTCTCGAGCTCTGATTTGCCAATACAAAAAGCCTCAAGGTCACGTCCGACCGTAATACTGCCAACTGTTCATAAAACATACAGCATTGCTGCTATATTTTAAAACTTCGTTTCACAGAAGAATAAACGTCGTAAACTGAAGGCTACTTACAGCGATTTGTGCTGACTTTGGCACTTTTCAACGACCGCATTTGTGTTTTAACAACCAAATTACGAATGTGAAACAAAATATCAACGTTCATTTTTTTGCCAGCGAAGAAAGGTTTACATTGTCAATTTTCGATAGTTTATTAGAAATTAAAGTAGTGTAAACACAACTGCAAACTATGAGACTCGCATGACAAGAAAGGCAGGCTTCATGACACGCTAGGGTTAGAGACCTGAAAAATTCGCAGATTAATTTCGGGACAAGCTAGAATTCGAGACACGCGTGTTTATAAAACTTCAGACCATTGGTCCACACGGTGTTTGACACCTCCTGGAGAAGGCTGGCCCAACCGTCGCCTTCTACTGTGACAGCAGACAACCAATGTGCGGTTGATATCGACATATTTGTACATAAGACTTAACTCGCGAATTTTTCTGATCTCTAGCTATGGTTAGGGCCAGTGACTTTTCGCGTAAAAGTCGGATCACACAGTAGACTTCAATACTATATACACACCTCAGCTGTTGTTATACCTCCATTGGCTGCTGGTGCCGTGTCCGTCTTTGAACAAGCCACTCAGGACTAAGTAACTCCGACACTGAACCTTCGTGATTCGTGGGCAAACTGTTAACACAGGCCAGGACATTTTTTAGCCAATAAAAGAAGCTGGACGACCCTACAGTGCTTTAAACTGTTTCTTGTCTCGAAATCTTTTCGCGAAATATCACTGCCCCTAGCTATGGTACATAAATAAACATGAACCCTTTCAGGCCCATCGTAGACAATTGTCGACATGTTGCACAGAAAGCTTGTATTTGACCGGCGTTGTACTCTGCAAGGCGCGCAACTAATTCATAAACTATGTTACTGCGCTGCGTTATGGCTGGTTCGTGTTACTGATCACCAAGCGCAATGACTACAGCTTATTGGCTGTGACAATGAGAGAAGTTCTTTGCCAGCTTAAGGTGCCCNTGCTGGTGCCGTGTCCGTCTTTGACCAAGCCACTCAGGACTAAGTAACTCCGACACTGAACCTTAGTGATTCGTGGGCAAACTGTTAACACAGGCCAGGACATTTTTTAGCCAATCAAAGAAGCTGGACGACCCTACAGTGCTTTGGACTGTATCTTGTCTCGAAATCTTTTCGCGAAATATCACTGCCCCTAGCTATGGTACATAAATAAACATGAACCCTTTCAGGCCCATCGTAGACAATTGTCGACATGTTGCACAGAAAGCTTGTATTTGACCGGCGTTGTACTCTGCAAGGCGCGCAACTAATTCATAAATTATGTTACTGCGCTGCGTTATGGCTGGTTCGTGTCACTGATCACCAAGCGCAATGACTACAGCTTATTGGCTGTGACAATGAGAGAAGTTCTTTGCCAGCTTAAGGTGCCCGTCTAACTGTAACTTTTTCCCACGTTTAGGCCAAGAAGCGCGTGAGCGATAAGGGCGACACTGCCACGCGCATCAAGTACGCCATCGCCGCTAAGCGCAAGGCTCTGAACTGGCGTGCAGTGTTCTCGTCGTGCTGCGTGTACCTATGGGACTTTCAGCGGTGACCATATTATTTTATTAGTGGGAAGTCTTTAGGAAGGTTCAGTGCAGGCCCCTATAGTAGTTTTGTATGTATCTGATGCGTGCATTTTGAGCTACAGCGCCTTGGAAAGGCCGTTTTTAGCGGTTTTGGAGTACTCTGAATTGATGTTTCTAACGTACGTGATATTTTGAAAGTACTTAACAACTCTCGTCTGAAGTGTGTGTTCTTTTCGTAGATCAGCACGTTGGACGCACGCTTAATAGTTTCGTTGAAAAACGCGTATTTGGAACACTCTGCAACGCAGTTCAAGCGCCAGGTAGACGGGCGCCTTAAGTAAAGCACGCATCTTCGTCTTCTGCAAATATGCACGGTAACTGTTCCGTTCCTTTATTATTTGCTCCATGATTCGGCGAACGTAACACTGTCCGTCTTTTCCCTTGTGAATGCTAGTTTGTTGTTTACCCTTAACGCCTGGGTGGTAATTGGATAATTATTTAATTTTCATTACTATAATTTATAAATTAAACATAGTCAAAAAATTTAACGGATTTTCGGAGCGAACATAGAAAAACTAAGAAAAGGAATTTCCATTTCCCTCTAATTTTCTGGACAAATATTTTACCAACGTGAAGCATTACTACTGTCTCTCTTATTTCTTACGCCGTAAAATTGCAGGTTTTAGCGCGGCGTAAGATTTACCACTAAATAAATATATCATATCGTCAAAACATTCGCTCACAGGGTAGACTGAAAGTGTTATTCCGGTTGGTCCGAGGTAAAAACTTTAATGAACGATGGGGCGCCAGTCGACGAAAAGAAAGGGGGGTGATCGTAAATGCGTAGTACCCCGGAGTCTAGTGTATAGGTTGTTTAAAAACGCGAAATTCTCCTTTCCGTAGCGAAGATGAAGAAGATGAAGAAGAAGAACAAGAAGGTGAGGAAACAAGAAAAGAATAAAACAAGTGGAAGAGGAAATGAAAAATAAGAAGAAGACTCTAGATAAAGATTAGGGGTCCCGACGACTACGGGTATTATCAAAAAAGGGGGGGAGGGGACTTTCGATAAATTGATAGGTTATTGTTTTATAGGAATTTATAAACAATTTATATAAATCATTTATAATTTAAAGTCACGAATCGACATGGATTTTAATTCCAATTAATTAATTTAATTTAAATTAATTAAATAAANGCGCCTATAGTAGTTTTGTATGTATCTGATGCGTGCATTTTGAGCTACAGCGGCTTGGAAAGGCCGTTTTTTTTATAGCGGTTTTGGAGTGCTCTGAAATGATGTTTCTAACGTACGTGATATTTTGAAAGTACTTAACAGCTCTCGTCTGAAGTGAGTGTTCTTTTCGTAGATCAGCACGTTGGACGCACGCTTAATGGTTTCGTTGAAAAACGCGTATTTCGAACACTCTGCAACGCAGTTCAAGCGCCAGGTAGACGGGCGCCTTAAGTAAAGCACGCATCTTCGTCTTCTGCAAATATGCACGGTAACTGTTCCGTTCCTTTATTATTTGCTCCATGATTCGGCCAAAGTAACTCTGTCCGTCTTTTCCCTTGTGAATGCTAGTTTGTTGTTTACCCTTAACGCCTGGGTGGTAATTGGATAATAATTTAATTTTCATTACTATAATTTATAAATTAAACGTAGTCAAAAAATTTAACGGATTTTCGGAGCGAACATAGAAAAACTAAGAAAAGGAATTTCCATTTCCCTCTAATTTTCTGGACAAATATTTTACCAACGTGAAGCATTACTACTGTCTCTCTTATTTCTTACGCCGTAAAATTGCAGGTTTTAGCGCGGCGTAAGATTTACCACTAAATCAATATATCATATCGTCAAAACATTCGCTCACAGGGTAGACTGAAAGTGTTATTCCGGTTGGTCCGAGGTAAAAACTTTAATGAACGATGGGGCGCCAGTCGACGAAAAGAAAGGGGGGTGATCGTAAATGCGTAGTACCCCGGAGTCTAGGGTATAGGTTGTTTAAAAACGCGAAATTCTCCTTTCCGTAGCGAAGATGAAGAAGATGGAGAAGAAGAACAAGAAGGTGAGGAAACAAGAAAAGAATAAAACAAGTGGAAGAGGAAATGAAAAATAAGAAGAATACTCTAGATAAAGATTAGGGGTCCCGATGACTACGGGTATTATCAAAAAAGGGGGGGAGGGGACTTTCGATAAATTGATAGGTTATTGTTTTATAGGAATTTATAAACAATTTATATAAATTATTTATAATTTAAAGTCACGAATCGACATGGATTTTAATTCCAATTAATTAATTTAATTTAAATTAATTAAATAAATTTGTTTAATCCCTCGCTCTAAAAAAAAAGAAAAAAAAAGGGAGATTTCCAAGCCTAATAAGATTCCTTGGCAGTGGAAAGAATGATTATAATGAATAGAAGATTAATAATCAAAAAACGTCGGGATGGCCTTTGGTTAAGAGAGGTGAGGTGGAAATTAATTAATTAATTAAATTTCCGTAGCGATGTGATATTCCCGGCATCGCACGGTAAATAAATTTCTCGAGAGCGGTTACGAGAAAAGCGACTGCCGCACAGCGGATATTCAGCGCACGAAGCGCGCGCCTCGGTGGAGGGCGATGAAGACGAGAGATAACATGCGTGACGCGGCCCCAAGGATCCACGTGTGTCGCACGTGCTTGAAGGTACGCCGAACCCGGCGGCCCATTGCAGACGAGCCCGCGGAATTGAAATCAGCTTCTCGGTGCCTATGCTGTGTCGTTAATGGACGGCTAGTCCCGGGGGTTCAACGACCTGTAGCCCGCACGGGCGCCGAGGCGTCCCGACGCTTTTCAACACTCTGCAAAAACAACGTATCGAAATTTTTATCGACAACAAACTAGATGCGAAAACGTCTACACGTAAGCATCTGTGAAAAGCTGATAATTTCATCTGCGCATTGCTCACCGTTAAAATAAATAAATAATTCGTCGTTAGGAAATTAAGGATCACAACCACATTAACAAAAAAAAAGTGTAGTAGGGTGTTTATCGATTGTTATGACTAGGGACTGGACAATTTTGCGAGTTCGTTTTGGGACAAACTTGTCCTGAAACACATACGAATTTCTGTATGTTTGCAAACGGACCGCAGTTTATTAGACACGCCCAGGTGACCTTTGAGCCAATAACAGACCTGCTAGGAAACAAGCACCGAATTGAGGTAAAACTGGCTTCACATCAAGGCAGAAGCCAATTAACAGAAATCTGAGGCTCTGAAATACGTAAACCAGTGGAGTCTACACTACAGGTACTTTAAAATGCGAAATTTTTCTGTACCTAGTTATGATGCAATAATCATGTGCACATCAATGGAAAAGCGTTGCCTTGGCGTAAGACGCTAAGGTGAACGGTTGTAGAGATACTTTTGCAAATAACATGTTCATCATAACTATGGCTAGGGCCAGTGACTTTTCGCGTAAAAATCGGAGCACACAGTAGACTTCAACACTATATACACACCTCAGCTGTTGTTGTACCTCCATTGGCTGCTGGTGCCGTGTCCGTCTTTGACCAAGCCACTCAGGACTACGTAACTCCGACACTGCACCTTCGTGATTCGTGCGCAAACGGTTAACACTGGCCAGAACATTGTTTAGCCAATCAAAGAAGCTGGACGACCCTACAGTGCTTTGGACTGTATCTTGTCTCGAAATCTTTTCGCGGAATATCACGGCGGTNAATCAAAGAAACTGGACGACCCTACAGTGCTTTGGACTGTATCTTGTCTCGAAATCTTTTCGCGAAATATCACGGCGCTTACTTATTTATGCCACCTAAAAGGATAAATTGAAATGGGCCTGAGAGACTGAAGGAACAACGCCAGACACTGTCTGTAATAAGAAAGTGAAAACGCTTAACCGCAGAATATACAAGGAGACAGAGGCGTTAAGACTTGGTGTTTCCTTTGATGTTGGCGTACCCATTCTCTGATTGGTTGGGCCAGGCTTTGGGAACGGTTTGTTAAGTAGAGAGATTTGAGCGGCCCCTAACAACGAGGTCTTGTGATTGGGGTGAAGTGAGGTGGAAATGGAGCAGCGCCGGATCGCAAGGGCGGCGGAAACGGGAGATCCCCGAGAAAACCTGCCGACCAGAGGCATCGTCCGGCACGATTCCCACTAGCCGTTTTGGGAACGGCTCTTGTGTCTAATCGGCTACTTATTCCTACGATATAGATTCCCTATTGGCTGGGCTGCACTGAGATATGTTTATGCCATTTTAAGCACGAACAAATTAACTATTAAAAACCGTTACACGCCTAATCGACACAAAAAAATGCAAACAAACTCTTGAACTGTATTTTATATTGAAGGAAATCAAATGACTGGCCAAACAAATATATATATATATATATAT
>NQII01006102.1:85292-122396 GCA_002778355.1 Clitarchus hookeri
TTTTTTTTTTTTTTTTTTTTTTACAATTTTAACTCATTTCGGCCCAACACAGCGGTTTTGTTTATTCAAGCCTATATTTTGCTAAACGAACAAAATTATTTTTGTTGCTTTTCAGGTTTTGTTTTCTTAACAAGATATTTTGTTGGGGCAACTGTTTATATAATTTTGGCTCTATACAAACAAACATATTTTTGTTGACTGTTCTCTCAGTGTGAAGGCTTGCGAGCAAAGTGGGTATGCCACGATGGAAGATTCCTTGGACGATTCCCTGCAAGCCTGCATGGCCACTCGTGTGGATAGTTCTACGGAAGAATTGGCCAACTGCTGGCCGTTTTCATGGACGTGTTCGTAATTGGTCGGGTGCAATTTTTGATGGAAGGTTTCCTACAAGGTTGAAATTTCAGCCAATCAGAGAGGGAGAGGGGGAGAGAGAGATAGAGAGAGAGATAAGAAGAAGGAGGAGTCATTTTGTTTATTTTATTTTGAGAAAGGCGTAAAACTATTGAACACGAATAAATAGAGTCATGGGTATTTCGCGAATTCATTCGGGGGCGAGGTAGACTCCAATCACTTGTTACTTTCTCCTACTGTTGTGATTGGACGACAATTCTTTTAGACACGCCCCGTCTAACTGTGAGCCGGTGATGAGCAGGAAGCAGTAGTGTGAATGAGTGATTAACAGTTCATTACAGAGGCCTCGCTTGATCACAGCAACCAATAAGCAAACGATAATGTCTCGAGTCCAGCCTAGCTTGCTGCCAACTGAATCCGCGAAATACTCAGGGCTCTAAGAATAAATGATAAATAAAAAAAACCATCAAAACGTCTATCGAATCTAATGTGTGAAAATTAAGGTTAAACATTCGTGTTCATCCAACACAAAATTTCCAGTCATGACATCAAAGCTCTGTGCATAAACACATACTGCTGAAGTCGTGAGTGAAAATTGTTCCCGAACCACAGTTGCAGAAGTAAAATAATAATTTTAAAAATCCACTCGCCTTTACTTGTGCTGCAACAAGTATCGNAAAAATCCACTCGCCTTTACTTGTGCTGCAACAAGTATCGTTGGATAGGTCATTCGAAAGAACCCTCCGCGACAGCTTGCATGCAGGTGCGGGTAGCAGGTCTCGTGCGAGCTTCCACCCGAGCTTGTCATAATCGAGTGAATACTCTGGCGACCCACTTAGCCATTACGCCTTCCGGGTCTCCTTTTTAGCTACTACTATCTTATCTTTTCCTTGTTTTTTATTCTTAGAATCTTAAATGTTTATTATCTTTTATATTTAATTTATTTAAAAACCACACCGCCAAGGCAAAGTTTAAACTTTTCCCATTAAAATTCATATTTAAAGTATTAACTTCACGACACGTTAACATAATTATATTGTTCGATTGGTATCATGACATTATTAAAAATCATTCAACAATAACATTTGTTTACCCGAGCTTTTCAGGAGGAATTTTATCGTCGCATACGGGTTTTTATTTAAATCACGCAAAACTCTTATAGATATCCATTTGAAAAATATTAGTACTGCAGTAATATTGTTTTTTTTTAAATTTAGTAGCCTTTATGGCATTCTAATACAATTTTGTACATTTAAAAAAAAAAGAAGTTGCCAGGCGCTACGTATGCAACGGCACTCCGACACGTTGCTTAGCTACGGACGCCATGTTGCTGGAGCTCGCGGTGTAACAGGATCTCTCTCCTCCTCTGTACGCTTACCCGTTCTGTGCTTCCGGCGTTTTTAATACACTCCTCGGCGAATGTGCCGAGCTTTCGCGACGGGCATGTGGCGTCACGAGTGTGTTTACTCGGGAGATTGTGTGCAGGCCTCGTATGCAGGCAGGTGCAGCAACGCCCGCTCCATCCATCCTGCACGGTCCCCGCGGAGTACAAAAATTGAAGAGCGAAGATAACAACCCGTCGCTTATCTCAGCTCGCAAAATCAGCCGAAGTGTGTAGAACAAATTGCCGCCACCTGTGCGAGCCACCATATCGCGGGCATGCGTCACAGCGGCGAGCAAAATTGCGCAGGCGAATGTGATGTATGGGGCTTACTGCCCGTGCGTCATGAACACGCCGTGAAGAATGTAACGATTACTTTCAGGTTAAGGGTCCCTCCTAGCCTGCATCTTTTTTTTTTCTCGTTTATTGACTGAGAAGCGCGGGAGCTATAAGGGTCACACCGGCGCGCTCTAGAAGAGCGCCGTCTCCTTTACGCGTTCTCGTAGTGTTGCGTGTACCTATGGGCAGGGGCAGTGATATTTCGCAAAAAGATTTCGAGACACGATACAGTCCGAAGCACCGCAGGGTCGTCCAGCTTCTTTGATCGGCTAAAAAAAAATGTTGTGGCCCGTGTTAACCGTTTGCGCACGAATCACGAAGGTTCAGTGTCGGAGTTACTTAGTCCTGAGTGGTTTGGTCAAAGACGGACACGGCACCAGCAGCCAATGAAGGTATGACAACAGCTGAGGTGTGTATATAGTATTGAAGTCTACTGTGCGATCCGATTTTCACGCGAAAAAACACTGGCCCTACCTATGGGACTTTCAGCGCTGATCCTATCACTTTATTGATGAAAAGTCTGTAGCAAGTTCAATACAGGCTCCTATGGTAGTTTGACGAGTGTCCGGTTTGTATGTTTTAAGATACGGCTGTCTGAAAAAATCAGTTTTTTTTTAAAACTATATTGGAGAGCTACAAAATAATATTTACAGCATACGTTGTAACTTTAGAAGTACTATTCCTTCCTCGTTTGAGGTATGGTGACTTTTCGTAGGTAAACATACTGGGGGGCACGTTTAATAGTTTCGCGCAGAGAGCGATGATCGACACTGCAGTCGCCAGGTAGCATCAGTCCACTGTAGCAGGGCCCTAACTCGTCAGCCGCGGCAGTCCAACTAACAGGAAAAACTTTCGCAGCGGGAAATAGCCAATCACTCTCCAAATAACTCATTCTAAAGGCACAGCAAATTTTTTTTACGGTGTACTGTTAACCTCCTGAAATGATGCGCCGAGTATAGTTAGAGACCTGAAAATTTCGCGAGTTCAATAACCTGTGAGTTATACTCCATTATCGTATGTAAAATCATGCAGATATCACTGTTCATTGGTTGCTTGTCGTATTACAGGAAGACGGTGATTCGGTCTGCATTTTACTGTGTATTTATTATTGCCTCAGAGTTGTCCAGGGGGTGTAAACCAATGGATGGACCAATAGCATTAGCAATACAAACATACGAAGTTTTGAATTCTAGCTTGTCCCGAAATAAAAACGCGAATTTTTCAGGCCTCTAAGTATAGCCCATTCGCAGTGACTTCCAACTTTTCTCGAAGCCCTGCTGAAGTTCTACTTTCAGGATATTCCTCCGCTTCGTGCGAACAAAGGTTAACCAAGTCTAGAAAATTACACCAAAGTGACAGCGCAACGCATTCGTGCGCGCTCCCTCGCATAGTTTTTTTTTACGTGAATACATTTTCGCACTAGGTATTACCAGCACACTTATTTTAGCCCTGCTCTTTTTCATATCAACCGATGATATGTTGTAATTGACACATAGACAGGGCCAGTCACTTTTCGCGTAAAAATCGGAGCACACAGTAGACTTCAATACTATATACACACCTCAGCTGTTGTTATGCGTCCATTGGCTGCTGGCGCCGTGTCCGTCTTTGACCAAGCCACTCAGGACTAAGTAACTCGCGACACTGAACCTTCGTGATTCGTGCGCGAACTGTTAACACGGGCCAGAACACTTTTTAGCCAGTAAAAGAATCTGGACGACCCTGCAGTGCTTTGGACTGTATCTTGTCTCGAAATCTTTTCGCGAAATAGCACTGCCCCTACACATAGAATATACGTAAAAGTTCAGTTAGGCAAAAAAAAAATTGATACTTTCATATTAACATAAGTATAAAACGCCTGTGACACAGGACATGTTTAGGAAACAGCCTGGCCCGTCGTCATACATGGGGCGATTTTTCATAGGTTTGATTCTAAAAAAAGTGCAAACGTACCGCGAATAGACTATACACTCATAAACGTGCGGTTTTAAGAACAGGTAATATCATTAGTCGGAGGTGCTTTGCAAGATTATCGTACGGAATAGGTCACTGCACAAAATTAAATGGCGTGACGGTTCCTGGGCGTACACATTAGCTGATTGGCTCCGCGAGGCAGCGCGAATTGGGCCTTGGGGGGTCTGATGCCAATAACAGACGTTAACGTAAATTTCACGGAACTTTCCGCGCATTCGCGGAACCTATCTGTAGGTTTGACGGTTATTTCTCTGTACTTCCGGGGTTTAGGTAAAAAAAAAAACGCACCGCGTTAAGCGAGTGAAAAGATTTGGCCAACTCTTTAACATCGTGGACTTGAGAGCCGATGAGAATGAAGCGAGGTGGGTAAGGAGCAGCCCCGGAATGTGGGTAGGGGGGGGGGGCGGAAATCCCCACGAAAAGCCCACCAACCAGCGGATGTTATGAAGGACGATAATGTGTTTGTGAAGCAAGTTACTGCGGCTGAAGAGAGTTTCATTGCACTGAGTTTTATGTACAGGTTCGCTTTGCAAGGAATGACTGCACACAATGGATCTGGTATTCTGGAGGTTTGCTTCTTCAGACATCCACACAACTGTACAGTGACTAGTGTTAACTATCTGAGTCAAATAGATTCAAGAGATATTATATGTTGGAATACGTTTGCTGTTAATGAGCTTGTGACTACTTCTAATTCTGTTATCTGGAATAGAACCCGGATCGCCTAGGTGGAGGGCGAGTAGTCTAACCACTACACCACCGCGGCCCCTGCATGGCGTAAAAATGATTTAATTTGCATTTAGCGTACGCTTTGCATGAGCATAAAACAGACATTAAAAAAAAGTTTAATTTCTTTTGTTCTGGAGCGAGATTTGCTGATTTCCGGAACCCATTACTTTTACACATGAATTATCGTACCGATTTAAGGACATAACGTTATTTCGAGAAATGTGCAATATGTAATATTTTCCGTCTTTAGTTATGTTTGAGTCTTTCTAAGTTTTGCTAACCATTACACGTGTTTCATGTCGTTAAGGTGGCAAAGAAAACTTCTTGTAGAATCGGTATTGCCCGTTCCCGAAACCAAAAGCTCTATGAAATACGAAGACTTCTCGTATTTCGTATTTGCGGGTCTCAGCCTCGTTTCCCGTCATTTCGGATCGCGTTTCCGTGCATCGACTCTACATTTCCGTGAAAATTTCCGCGAACGTAAGGATATTTTTTTAACAGAGCCTCGAGGTGTCGCGCCAATGTGCCAAGGAAGCCAAACCAGTGGTAGTGAGAGACCTTAAGCGTGGGAGTGATAGGGGCGACCGAGACATGCCCATCAACTCTCTCCATCGCCTCTACGCGCAAAGTAGTGAACTGGCGTGCAGTCTTGCCGTCGATAACACGCCTCCATGAGACTTCCAGCGGATATCCTACCATTTCATGACATAATAATAAAAATAAAGGTTTGATGCACGTTCCTATTCCTTTTCTTTTTAATGTTTTGTATCGGAATGTTCATACCTAAAAAGGACCGTGAAAACATTCATTTAAGCCATATTCACTATAACAAAAAAAAACATGCTTTAGAGAGAAATTGAGGAACTGAAAAACGTATAGAGACGCGTGACGTTTCTTAAATGCTATTCGTGAGCAGACCTCACTCAGACACGTTGGACGGTTTATTAATAAAGGTTTTCTGCTGGAGCTCTGCACACACGTGTTTCTGTAATCTAGTACAGCGATTGCGTTCTCCAGAGCTCTCCCTCCTCCACCCGATCCGACACGGTATAACAGGAGGCACGATTCCGAGCTCTTACTATTAAGAGTGCACCTCAGGATTCAGGACTTCCAGGCATGTTAATTGTCACTACAGACATATTCACGTCAGGTATCATAACGTGGAGGTGCATGTCTAATTTAGATCTTGATCGGAGCTCCTAATTCGCAGCAGTTGAATGCTACCAATAGAAAGAGATAACGCCCTTTCCAATCGCAGTGGGTGGATGTTCTCCACCAGAGGGTGAGCTCAGCGGCCTACCCAGGCGGCCACCTCAGTATTTCCCCACGACAGCATGAATAATTATTTTTTTAAGTGTGTCGTTCTTCAGAGCCACCATACGGTGCTCTGGATCAACAGTAAACATTCGTCACTCCCACGGCTCGACTCCGCGTGGCCGAGTCGAACAGGAGAATGAGCTCTGGCTGTGGCAACATCCAATGAATAAATATGACTTCTGCTCGACTGTCCATTCCAGCACGGCGGGCGTTGTGTTGCAACGCGGTGTGGTTGGGTGTCTATGCGCACGTCTTAATTCACGATTTATCTATGGCGGACGTCGCTATACGTGGCTCGACGAATCTTTCTATCTCTTTCTTTCACTGCGTATGAGAGTAGTCTGTTCGCAGTTTCTTCGCACTTTTTTTTAAACAAACCTTTGAAAAATAACCCCATGCTTGGCGTGTTTTGCAGTTTCCTAACTACATCGTGCATCACAATCGTTTTATACTTCAAGTACCTTTCTTTGGGTTGAGTTGAACTTTTACTTATATTCAGTCAATAAAATAAAACATCTCATTCATAACTTATATGTAGGGCTAGTGACTTTTCGCGTAAAAATCGGAGCACACAGTAGACTTCGATACTATATACACACCTCAGCTGTTGTTATACCTCCTTTGGCTGCTCGTGCCATGTCCGTCTTTGACCAAGCCACTCAGGACTAAGTAACTCCGACACTGAACCTTTGTGATTCGTGCGGAAACGGTTACACGGGTCAGAACATTGTTTAGCCAATCAAAGAAGTTGGACGACCCTACAGTGCTTTGGACTGTATCTTGTCTCGAAATCTTTTCGCGAAATATCACTGCCCCTACTCATATGTTTAGTAACAAGAAGAAAATAGGTGTGTGTTGGTAATGCCTAGTAAGAAATAGTTCCAACGCATCGTTACACCGAGAGCGCACGATTTAAAAGAGTTGTCCCTTATGTGCGATTCTCTAGACTTGGTTAAGCTTTGTTCACACGAGGCGGAGGAATATTCTGAAAATAGAACTCTCTTCAAAGGTGAGGACCCAAAATCCCTTCCGACTAGGCGGGACGTGATTGGGCTATGCTGCCGTTACTTGTTTCCGATTGGTTAAAGGTCGCCCAGGTCGTGTCGAACCAACTGTAGTCCCATGACAAGAGCAATACAAACGGACGTGAATGTTTGAAGTCTACTGTGTCATCAAATAACCACGCGAATTTCGCAGGCTCTCCCTAGCAATCGGCACAGACATGCAAAATTCGCGATCTATAGTTTAGCGGCAGACTGAATTCCAAGTTCCTGTGCGTTTCACCGACTTCTTCCATAGGCTGGCAGTATGCCTGGCACGCCTCGCGGGGAATCTTGAGTCAATAACGTGACTTCAGCGGTGGGGGTGGCCAATCTTCTTTTACGAAGTCGAACAGCTACATGACTCCACTTATAACTAGGGCCCGAAAAAATCGGAGCACTCAGTAGACTTCAATACTATATACAGGATGATTCTAAAATCACGGGACAAACATTGAGGGGTGGTAGAGCTCACTAAAACAAACAATTATTGTATAGGAATATATGGGCGGGAGTGACGCATTGAGGCGTTGAGGGCGTGGTGGGCCAGTCCGATGGCCACCTCGATCGCCAGATTTATCGAGTCCCTAATTGTTCCTGTGGGTGCATTTGAAAGCCCTCATTTACGAGACTCCAGTTGATTCCATTGAAGACCTCATCGCTCGACTATCCTGTGCGGCTGCACGCGTGCGTGAAATACCCGGCGTATTTGAATCTGTTCGCCAATCCCTCTACCGACGCTACCAAGCTTGCATTAATGTCGGTGGAAACAATTTTGAGCAATTATTATAAACACTGCTGTAAAAAGCCATTTAGCGGTGACGTAAATAAACAACGTGTTGCATGTCATGTGCTATGTTTGTGTTTGTGCTTCAACGCGTCACTTCCGCCCATCTATTCCTATACAATAATTGTTTGTTTTAGTGAGCTCTACCACCGCTCAATGTTTGCCCCATGATTTTTGAATCATCCTGTATATACACCTAGGCTGTTGTGATACCTCCAATGGCTGCTGGTGTCGTTTCCGCATCTGACCGAGCTACTCAGTATTCCTTAACTCCGACACCACTGAACGTTCGTGATTCGTGCGCTAACGGTTAACACCGACCAGAACATGTTTAACCCAATAAAAATAGGCGAACGACTCCAGAGTGCTTTGAACTGTATCTTGTCTCGAAATCTATTCGCGAAATATTTATAGGTTAGAGGCCAATAAAACACACCGACTGTCATCCCTTATGTATAAGGCAGTGGAGTTAATCCTGTCGCCGAAAGATAACGCGAAGCTTGCAGGTCCCTGGCGATCGGGAACATGGGCAACAACAAAGCCGATGATACTCGAGTTGTGGATAAAGGCTACTCACTTCTAGCGCGGCTTAAGTGTGTGTGTGTGTGTGTGTGTGTGTGTGTGTGTGTTCAAAAAGATAAAAGGATATGAAGAATGATAAAAGAAGAAATGATAATAAAAAGAAGACGAAGAATCTATAAGAAAGAAAAAGATGAAGAAGAAGAACAGGAATGTGTGGAATTAAGGAAAAAGGGAAGAAAGAAGAAGAAAAAACTTGAAAACTTAAAACTTTAAAGAAAAGATCTAAATGAAGAATGGGAAGAAGTAAAGATGTTCAATAGATTAACTGATTAAAAGAAGGAGATGAGAAGATATGATAATTAAAGAAGAAGAATTTATAAGAAAAAAATANCAATAGATTAACTGATTAAAAGAAGGAGATGAGAAGATATGATAATTAAAGAAGAAGAATTTATAAGAAAAAAATAAGACGAAGAAGAAGAACAATAATCAAAAACCTCTGATGGCCTTTGGCTAAGAGAGGTGAGGTGGAAATTAATTTTTTTTTTGTAGTACGGACCTCAGAGTGTTAACACCTTTAACACTTTGAGTGCGGCAGACGTAATATTATGTCATCTGAATCTTACCGAGATGTCTGCATTTTTGGCTAAACACTACGACGTCCGTGATCTTGTGAAGAAACGGGTGTCGAAATAATACTTTACCAGCAGTCTCCCTTAGGTTCTCCGCAGCATTATATTACGTCGGCAACACTCGGGTGTGAATTAGTCAAACGAACAGGACATTGTTCTTCGCGGGAAAGAACATCTGATTGAGACACTTTCAACTCGGCGTTACATTGGCAGAGAGTCGGCCAGTACTGATATGTGTACAGTTTAGTAAGCGCGACCGGTGTTGTGTCAAGCAGTAGGACGGTTGTATGATTGCAATATAGAGACAAAAAAAAGAACCGACGGTTAGGGACAGGTGTTTATAGCGAAAATATTTCTTGGCCATGCTAGAGTTTAATATCCTACGTCCACAAGCACAACTTACTTTGGTTATTGGATAGAGACCAGAAAAATTCGTGGATTCATTTCGGGAAAAGCTAGAATTCAAAACACGCGTGTTAATAAAACTTCAACCATTGGTCCACACCAGTGTTTCACACCTCCTGGGGAGCGCTGGTCCAATCGTCGCCTTCCACTGCGACGGCAGACAACCAATGTGCAGTTTATATCGGCGTTTTGTACATAAGACTGTAGAGTCTAGCTTGCAGGTCATTGAACTCGCGAATTTTTCAGGTCTCTAGTTATTGGCCGCGTGTTTGCCTGAGAAGACAGGTTTTTTTTTTATTTGACTGGGCCAATCAGAATAAAGTAATCCGATGCTGAACGTCCATGATTCGCGGACAGGCACTTGAGGCACGCGAGATTTAGAATAATCCAGCCACGAAAGTGCACATGAACTAAAGTGTTTTGGAGTCCAGCAGGTCTTGAAATATTTCCACCGAAAAAAAAACCCCCTGTCTCTGTCGATGGTCACGCAGTCGAGAATATAGGGGACTCTTTTATACTTTGTCTTAATTTTTTAGTCCGTATGTACCGCACTCCAAATGTAAACATATTTTCCTGAGTGTACTCGTTCGCGCATGACGTGTTGCAAAATATGTGAAATAGTGATGGGTGCTGTACAGGGACAGAAGCCAGTACCAACACGAACTGCGCCTTTACACTGGTTAATGCTGTCGGTTACTGCTAGCACACATGAATTTTATTATTGGTTGCTGCCGATGCCTTAGACCAATAGAAATTCTTTCTACTGGTTAAGTACGTTATTATAATCTATTCACGGTTTCTTCACGCTATTTGAATCAAACCTTTGAAAAATCACCCCAAGTATGATGTGTTTAGTAATTTCTTAAATACGCCATGTACCACAGCCGTTTTATACTTCTGTTAACACAGAAGTATCTTATTTTTAGTTAAATTGAAATTTTACCTATATTTTATTTATAAATTATAATATTTCATTTATAATAAATAGGTATAAAAACAGTGATAAAACATGAGTGTTGGTAGTGCCTAGTAAAAAATAGTTCTCATGCAAAATATTTTTGCATCTGAGTGCGCACGAATTCGGTGTGATGTCCTTTGGTGTAATTTTCTGGACTTAGTTAAGCTTAGTTTGCAAGAGGTGGACGAATATCCTGAAAGTAGAATTTAAGCAGGGCTTCAGAAAAGTGTGAAGTAACCGTGAATGGATTATACAAAGAATTCGTACGTACAGATACTCCTCTTTTGCAACACAAGTATACAAGTCAAGGGGTTAAGCGAAGTTGTAGAGTTGTCTAGCTGCGTGTTCGTCTCGGCGCACCTCGTCCAATCGACGCGCTCGTGACCTCGTGGGAAACGGAACGCACCGCTCATGCGCGCGGGGGGCCGGCACGCGCGCCGAGTCGCCGCCATGTTTTATTCATGCCGCTTCGTCATTCCGACAACACGTCGACATCGCGTGGGCGTCCTTGTAATTACCACACTCCTCTGTAACTGTCAGCTTAAGAGAACGAAGTTCTACGCGTAGACTTGCGACCGGAGTAACCCGTAGTCTTGTGTTATTTTCAAGAATACCCTTTTTTTTTATATACTCGTCCTTACAACTCGGGCGGGGTCGCTTTAATTTCTCTACTCGACCGACAAAGTTAAAATTAACCATTGCTATAGTCATCTCATGGTTGCTTCTCACTTTTCCGAAGCTCTTTTTGAGTTGTACTTTCAGGATATTCCCCCGTCTTATGCAAACAAAGCTTAACTAAGTCTAGAAAATTACACCAAACGGACAACGCACCGCATTCGTACGCACTCAGTTTAATAATATTTTGCATGATAACTACTTATTATTATACATTAGTAGAAGCGTTTCGTATGTTTTCGGCCATCGGCTTATTGGCGGCGGAGCTCGGAGCTGTTCACGCTCTGTCATTCCGGTCGGCCGGCGGCCACCTTGTCCGTCATGTTGAATGTTGGCGATCTTGACCTTTGACCTTGGCTAGGTGACCTTCGACCTTGAAAACTCAAAAAAATCCCCCCCCCCCTCAAGTTATAAAAAAATACTGAAAAAATTATTAAAATTTATTTAAAATTAGTATTAAAAATTAATAAAAACCTACATTTACAGAGGTACCCCCAGCACCAAGCCCAGCAGACGACTAACCCCCACTACAAATTGCTATTGGCTGTTTAGTCGGTAGGTCTCCATCCCCACCACCCATCACCAATACTCATTCTATCGTGTGCAACTATTTTGGTTTTTTCGTTTGTCACTTGTTTATACATTGCTGCAGGACGCCATCTTGGATTTAATATGCTAGTACACCTGCCTAATATCGTGTAGGGCCCCCACGAGCACGCAGAAGTGCCGCAAGACGACGTGGCATTGACTCGACTAATATCTGAAGGTATGCATGAGGCATTGAAATATGCGCCAATTTGAGAAAGGGTTGCACGTCTGTCACGTTTAATGATTCCCGTCAGTCGTCGTTGGTCCCGTTCGTTCACAATATTTTTCCGGCCGCAGTGATGTCGAAGATTTGATCTCGATATTCACGGTAAACTCGTGAAATGGTCGTGCGCGAACATCCAAATGTTATCGCTACCTCGAAGATGCTGTGTCCCATCTCTCGTGCGCCGACTACAACACCACGTTCAAACTCACTTAAATCTTGATAACCTGACGTGTATTTATAGTCACTGGAACAATCTGTAATTTTTCATTCCTATTTAAAAATTATTTTTTCCAATCAGCGGTATACCCACAGACATAATTTATTAAATCAATAATTTTTGTATAAAAAACTTAAATCAAACCCGATAAAAAAAACATTTTTCGTTTCAATGCTATTTGAAGCACAATTGAAAACGAGTATTTATTCTGTTACCTCTCACCCCACCACTCTAGTCCCTCCAATTATTCACCCTCGTTTNTTATTCTTCCCTTTTTACTCCCATTTGTGTACGTGAGCGCGCGCGCACACAAACGCAGGGTGTCATAAGCAGAGACACCTGAAAAATTCGGGAGTTCAATGACCTGTAGGCTATACTCCATTTTCGTATGCAAAATCATGCAGATATCACTGTTCATTGGTTGCTTGTCGTATTATCGGAATACGGTGATTCGGTCTGCATTTTGCTGCGTATTTATTATTGGCTCAGAGTGGTCCAGGAGGTGTATTNGCGGAATACGGTGATTCGGTCTGCATTTTGCTGCGTATTTATTATTGGCTCAGAGTGGTCCAGGAGGTGTATTTTTAACGAGTGTACCAATAGCATTACCCTTACAAACGTACGGGGATTAGAATTTTAACTCGTCCCGAAATGAAAACGCGAATTTTTTAAGGTCTCTGAGTTAGGTGCCTGCTGTGATGCANATTAGAATTTTAACTCGTCCCGAAATGAAAACGCGAATTTTTTAAGGTCTCTGAGTTAGGTGCCTGCTGTGATGCACGCTCTCAACTGTTGCGAGTCTAATAGGTGCTTTCCTACGCCATCACAATCCTATCAGATTCTCGCAGGACGATTCTGATGACTAGAAGTATAATTACACACGCGAAGCTAACACCCATATTTATGACGCCCAACATGTCACAGAAATATAACGCGAAATGATGCGTTCTAAAATAGAAACCGTTAACATGATTGCTAGGGGCAGTGATATTTCGCGAAAAGATTTCGAGACAAAAACAGTCCGAAGCACTGTAGGGTCGTCCAGCTTCTTTGGTTGGCTAACAAATGCTCTGGTCCGTGTTAACCGTTTGCGCACGAATCACGAATGTTCAGTGTCGTAGTTACTTAGTCCTGAGTGGCTTGGTAAAAGACGGACACGGCACCAGCAGCCAACGGAGGTATAACAAAAGCTGATGTGTGTACATAGTATTGAAGTCTACTGTGTGCTCCGATTTTTACGCGAAAAGTCACTGGCCCTGATGATTGCGCATCTGTCAGATGTGCTCCGATGGGATCAGTATAATTTCACTTTTTACTTCAGTTACTGTTATTCACTGATCAAACATTTCATTCCCGCAATAATTTATGGTTCCTAATGTCACAGATAAAATAAAAAAAATTGACGCCTGTTGTGCTTATACTGCCATATAACTTGGCCCGTTATCACAACCAATAAGCTGCATAGCTTTGTGATTGGTGACCTGTGAAACGAACCTGTCGTAACGTAGGGCAGTTGCATAGTTTACGAATCACAGTTACCGCCAGGAAGGACCACTGTCCATTGGTAGGGACAGTGACTTTTCGCGTAAAAATCGGAGCGCACAGTAGACTNTTACCGCCAGGAAGGACCACTGTCCATTGGTAGGGACAGTGACTTTTCGCGTAAAAATCGGAGCGCACAGTAGACGTCAATACTATATACACACCTCCGCTGTCGTTATACCTCCATTGGCTGCTGGTGCCGTGTCCGTCTTTGACAAAGCCGCTCGGGACTAAGTAACTCCGACACTGGACCTTCGTGATTCGTGCGCAAACGGTGAACACGGGCCAGAACATTTGTTAAGCCAATCGAAGAAGCTGGACGTCCCTACAGTGATTTGGACTGTATCTTGTCTCGAAATCTTTTCGCGAAATATCACTGCCCCTATCCATTGGGCACTGAGCCTGGCAATCTACAGTGCTGATCAAATACAACCTTTGGCGAGCAACACGTGGACAGTTTGCTACGACGGGCGTGGAAGGATCAAAAATTAATGTCTACCGATCCCATAGAATCACACTCGCCTGTAATTGTAACCTCGATTCATTCCACCGATTCTGCCAGAAGTGTGGGAAAAAAAAAAAAAAATTCTATTATTGGAAATTAACGATGCAGATTTAAGATTTATAGCGTGAAGAAACGTAGTGATTTTCGCGAAAAAGATTCCACGATTAGTTGTGCCCCAAACACGTCGGTTCATCGCAATTGGATGGTTTTTAACCCGCGCGCGTCGTAATTGGCTACCAGCCAGTCGCGGACGTTCGGTGTTACTTCTGATTGGCCCGGTCGAGTGCGAAATGTCTTCTCGCACAGACACGCAACCGATAGCCGAAGGATACGCACGCTCGCGCGTAAGAAGTCCAAGACTAGCTTGAGCAAACGTATTTTCGCGGGAAAAAAAACAACTGGCCCCAAGTCAATTATTAAATTTATGACTCGTGCTTAAATGCTTCCAGGCAAATCACGAGCGTTCAGTGACGGACCGAGGGATTCCGACCCGCCCCACGCAGACACGGAGCAACGTCTTCGCGCACAGAGAAAAAATAACGACTAGGGACGCCCGATACCACAACAACTACTTAGCCTATAGGCCTTCCGAGGATTCCATTATAGTGTTTTAAGTTTTGTTTTAAACTTCTATTTGTCCTGCCAAAACCACTGCCCTTTTTTACCCATTAACTTATTTGTTTACATGTACATTCGTATCCATAAACATACATCAACCCCTATACCTGCACATAAATACGTGTATACACACAATCATCCTACAATACATCAATCATATAAATTATAACAGTGACAGTAATAATAGCAATACCAATAACTCTAATTACAATTCATTTCATCACCACTACACTTAATAACGGTAAATCACAATTACCATCGATATCAAAAACACTCTATCTTAGTCACAATTATAAGATGTGACATATCCCCTCCATTTTTTTTTCCCCAGGACGGCCGATACACGCGGAAGTGTGCAGTTCTATTCCGAAACAACTGTAGCTCAGATCCACTTTTGTGATTGGACGGATTTCACTGATGCGGCGATGCGAGTGCCTGCCCGCGAATAAACGACGTTCATCTCCGTACTAACCTTATTTTGAATGGCCGAGATAATCACCTCAATTTCTTCTCGCAGAGCCACGCGGCCAATTACTATAGTCCGTCTCACGCTTAGATCGCAGTAGAGTGTGCACGGCGCGCGCGTTTTCCAGACGGCTAGAGCTATCAACAGCCAAGAGATTATGGTGTGTTGTCAGAGTAAGTTCATACGTACAAGATTACGTAACGAAAATTGTCAAATTGTATAGTAGTGCATAAATATATAATTGTTTTATTATCTACCCACTGCAATCGAAGAGTAAGACGCACTGTAGAGTGGAGAAGTGGAGAAATCGGGGGTGGCTCTTAACATCGACGTTCTTGAGAGCCGATTAGGGTGAAACGAGGTGAGTATAGAGCGGCGCCGGAACGCAAGGGCGGGCGAAACGGGGAGATCCCCGAGGAAACTCACCGACCAGCGGCATCGTCAAGGCACTATTCCCACGTGCGAAAATCCGGGGGGCGACGCCGCAGGGGAATCGAACCTGGTTTGTATTGGTGGGAGGCGAGCAGTCTAGCCACCACACCACCACGGCCCCTGCCAATCAATAGAGTCCTAGGAATTTCTAGCACATTCCTTTTGGTGACTTGTTTACGCTTCACAACCTTACACTCGTGTGCTCATTTTATTAATTGGATTAACATTTTTTTGATCACGCCCAGGGCGACTCTTCAGCAAGAAATGTCGTGGATGTATCGCGTGCAACCAAGTCGAATAAAAACAATCTAGATAATGTAATAAAAACAAGATCCCGTTATGCTTGGTCCGGTTCTTTGGTGGTAGGGGGGGTGACCCTCCTCAACCCCCTCCTCCTAGTTACACCTGCTCGCTGCCTTGCTGCCATCAACATCCCCCCCCCTAGACCGGTGGAATATGACTGACAGCGGGGACGTAGCTGGCGTCACATATCCTCTTCCCCTCATCCCTACTGGATAAGCAGACGAGTGTAGAGGATGCACAAAAATAATTCTGGGAATTAGGACCCCCGGCGCAATGTGGGGATTTAGAGAAATTTCTGCGTGATGGCCTATGACCGTACAAATACAAGCCACAGTTGGACTGTCGGCAGTCTTGGTAAAAAGCCCTTTTAGCCGAGCGCGGTAATCTAGCGACGTGCAGAGGACGGATGACGACGTCGGCAGCAGCCAATGAAAAAAACATTTTGTGTCTCGATAATTCAAATAGCCGGGGAGCCTAAGCTGCTGCCGAATGAATTCGAGAAACTCGCATAGGTCTAAATCATATTTCTGAACAGCCCCCAAGAAATTGAGCAACATGTTCATGCACAGAGGTCAACCTAAGAGAAAAGACAAATACAGTACATTTACTGTTACTTCCAAATTTTCTGTCGTTGTGCTAAAGTTCTAATTCCAGGATATTCCTCCGCCTTATATAAACAAAACCTAACCGTGTCTAGAAAATTTTATCAACGCGACAATGCACCGCGTTCTTCCGCACTCGGCACAGTAACATTTTACATAAGAATTATTTCTTACCAGACATTACCAACACATTTAGTTTCTCCGTGTTTTATTGATATCAATTCTATACTTCATTCGCGCTTACTTCAAACTTTTCTGAAGCCCTGCAAAAGTTCTACTTCCAGGATATTCTTCCGCGTCATGTAAACAAAGCTTAGAGAATTGCACTAGAAGACCAGCTCACCGCATTCATGCGCACTCGGAGTAATAATATTTTGCATAGGAACTATTTCTTACTAGGCATTACCAACACATCTATTATGTCACTGTATTTAATTATATTAGTTATTAATGAAAATAATATATAATTCCGACAAACTATATTTTACGGTTATAATTAACCAAAAATTATGTACTTTTATGTAAATAAAAGTATAAAACGCTTGTGATATTTGATATAGGCCCTATTTAGAAAAAACCAAACACGTTATTCATGGCGTGTGTTCAAAGGTTTGATTTTAAAAACGCGAAGAAACCGCGAATAGTCTATAAACACAATACAAGTAAAAGTTTAATTTAAAAAAAAAAAAAGGTATTTTTATATCACAAGTACAACACGTTTGTGATACATGAAATATTTCGGAAACGAACAAAGCATGTCATATATGGAGTAATTTTTCAATGGTTTGATTCAAAAAGTGTTAAGAAACTTTGAACAGACTATAGCCGAAATTGATTTTTTTTTTTTTTTTTTTGCGAAACGTTTTTAAGGCTAGTTGTACTCCAAAACACCTGAGTTCAGATCAACTTTCAGGATTGGGTGATTTTCATTTTCCACGCTGCTTGTATATGTCTGCCAGCCAATCGCGGGGACGTTCGGTGCAGGAGTTGCTTAGTTACGATTGGCCCGGACAGGCGAGAAAATGTTCTCTCACAAAGACACGCAATAGTGGTCCTTGCAATCAGCCAACACTTCCTGCGCTGATTCACTGTCTTCAGTCGTAAACTGGTTTCGCTGCGTCAGAACTTCCGAGGTTCCTTTCAAACTCGTGTTGCTCGTCTTGTGCGTACGAGATCTCGAGGTAGAGTAGGGGAAAATTCATTTATTTTCTGGTTATGTTTCCACCCTTCCTCCGTCGTCAGTTCAAGACCTACCGCTGATTCTATTACAATAATTACTGAGCGCTGCCGCGGGAGTTTCGTCAGAAGTAGGAAAGCGTTGTTCTGGAGTAGTGCGTTTTCAAAGTGTCGTGAAATTTAATAAGTTTTCGCAGAGCCACGAGGCGAGCACGTTGTCATAAGAAGAGATATGTTTCAAGAACTGTTTTCCCGGAATATTAGTTCGTTTGATTGCGATGTTGCTAAGGACGATAATGTTTTCGTTAAGCAAGTTACTAGAGCAGAGGAGAGTTTCATTCTTCTTGAGTTTTATGTACAGGTGTGCTCTCCAAGGAATGACTGCACACAACGGATATGGAATTCTGAAGGTTGGTAANGAGGTTGCTGAGTGGCGCCTGCCGTATTTCCACCCACAGACATAACAGTGGTGAGTAGGGGCAGTGATATTTCGCGAAAAGATTTCGAGACAAGATACAGTCCAAAGCACTGTAGGATCGTCCAGCGTCTTTGATTGGATAATAAATGTTCTGGCCCGTGTTAACCGTTTGCGTACGAACCACGAAGGTTCAGTGTCGGAGTTACTTAGTCCTGAGTGGCCTGGTCAAAGACGGTCNAACCGTTTGCGTACGAACCACGAAGGTTCAGTGTCGGAGTTACTTAGTCCTGAGTGGCTTGGTCAAAGACGGACACGGCACCAGCAGCCAATGGAGGTATAACAACAGCTGAGGTGTGTATATAGTATTGAAGTCTACTGTGTGCTCCGATTTTTACGCGACAAGTCACTGGCCCTAGTGATGAGTTATGAGTGGAGAGATATGGGCGGCTCCTAACAGCGAGGTCTTGAGAGCCGATGAGGGTGAAGTGAGGTGAGTATTGGGGCAGCGCCGGAATGCAAGGGCAGGGGGAAACGGGATATCCCCGAGAAAACCCGCGCATCGCCCGGCACGATTCCCACTTTCGAAGATCCGTAGTGGACCGGCCGGGGTTTGAACCCGGTTTGCCTTGGTGGGATGCGAGCAGTCTAACCGCTTAGCCACCGCGGCCGCCACGGGCAGAACATGAGTTAAGGGCACTCTCCAGAAAAAAAATTATTATCTACAACATACCGTAAAACTCGTCAACTTTGTGCCATTGTTGTATACACAAGTAAGTCAACTATGGGCCACGTCTTCTTGTCCCATTAAAATACGTGTCAAATGTGCCCTGGCCCAATGTTGTCACGCTACAATTATTCACGAGTCAACACTGTACAGTGGACAAGTCTGTTCTTTGTAAAGGTTACAAAGTCAAGAGAGTTAGTTAGGGAATATATGCATCATGTTACGAGGTTATCACCGCAGAAGGAGACATTACTATCCAAGCAAGGCGTATCGTAATATTATTAGTGTCAATTACGACGTCATTGTACGCAAACAATGAAAAATTATCATTGACACAAATCGTTATATAATTGTAGTACAATATAATGATTTTATGTCAAATAAGTAAAAATGTCAATTGAAAATCAATATGTTATTTAAACGCTAGTTAGCTAGACAGCTCTCTCGTTCTGAAAGCAACTGTGGCCCATTGTTGGGTCGCTGGCCCAAAGTTGTCGAATATTACGGTACGCGCGTATAGACTGTTCGCGGTTATTTTAACATTTTTACCGAGTCAACCTTTGAAAAGTGCCACTGTCCCTACCTGCATATATTTTAATGGGCACAATGACTGGCAAGCGCCCAGTAACGTTGGCAACGGCAGAGGGAAAGTAGTTCTATGTCTTAACAAAGAATTACAAGTGTAAGGTACACATTTGTGAATCTGAAATATATTTTTTTTGTGTTCTGGTTTTTCAAACGCATATAAGTATAGAAATCAGCAAATATGTACAAAATATAATTTGCAAATAATTTCACAGTTTCACTCGACCAGCGTATAAATAAAGTGATNAATCAGCAAATATGTACAAAATATAATTTGCAAATAATTTCACAGTTTCACTCGACCAGCGTATAAATAAAGTGAAGGTCCATGACAATGTTAATTTTACTTACGATAAAATAAATAAATGGCTTGTGGGGAGTGCACCCAGGGCAAGGCAACACCCTCCGAGTGACGGTCTTTCCAGCTGGGACCCGTAGGTGACCGTCATCCCCGGGCATGACAGAAATGAGACCCTAGAATGAAGCGGTGCTGGAATGCAAGGGCGGGGGTAACGTGAGTACCCCGAGGAAACCCGCCGGCAAAGTGGCATCGTCCAGCACGATTCCCACATGCGAAAGTCCGGGAGTGAACCCGCCGGGGATCGAACCCGGATCGCCGTGGTGGGAGGCGAGCGCCCTGGACACTACGCCACCGCTGCCCCTTTACTTACGATGGAAGATTACACAAAGTGCATACAAGTATATCTTAAGCAGGGCTTTCAAAATCGCTCATTTTACTGTGGACAACCTATATACTACACTGGAAACACTATTGTTCGCTTGTTGGTTGATGCGATAAAGCGAGGCCTTTGTACGCAGGACTTGGACCAGTGTAATTCACTGTGAGTATTTACTGTAAATAACTGTAAATCTGTGAAGCTAAAAGGTACTTAATTAGTACGCAATTTCTGTCTTCACTGCTTTAATTTCTTATTGCCTTTCGATATTCACTACTTCCATTCACGAAATACGTAAATAGAAGATTATGTTTGTTCTTGTTAACTCAGCGTGTAAAAAAAAGTGTAATTTTTTCAAGGTTAATTCCAAATTTTCTGAAACTCTGCTCAGGTTATACTTTATGGATATTCCTCCGCCTCACGGAAACNTACACTGGAAACACTATTGTTCGCTTGTTGGTTGATGCGATAAAGCGAGGCCTTTGTACGCAGGACTTGGACCAGAGTAATTCACTGTGAGTATTTGCTGTAAATAGCTGTAAATCTGTGAAGCTAAAAGGTACTTAATTAGTACGCAATTTCTGTCTTCACTGCTTTAATTTCTTATTGCCTTTCGATATTCACTACTTCCATTCACGAAATACGTAAATAGAAGATTATGTTTGTTCTTGTTAACTCAGCGTGTAAAAAAAAAGTGTAATCCTTTCAAGGTTAATTCCAAATTTTCTGAAACTCTGCTCAGGTTATACTTTATGGATATTCCTCCGCCTCACGGAAACNTTTCAAGGTTAATTCCAAATTTTCTGAAACTCTGCTCAGGTTATACTTTATGGATATTCCTCCGCCTCACGGAAACAAATATTTGTCAAGTCTAGAAATTACATCGAAGGGACAACGCACCGCATTCGTGCGCACTCGCTTTCATATCATTCCGCATGAGAACTATATATTACAAGGAATTACCGAAACACCCATATCTTCTTCGTTTTTATTAATATTGATTCTAAATGAACTATAATGATTTTCACATAAAAAGTAAGTAATAATTCAATTTATCCAGAAGTATACTTACATGTTATCAGAAGTGTGAAACATTTGTGATGAATTACGTTCCTAGGAAACAACCAGACGAGTAGTTACTGGGGTGTATTTTTCAAAGGTTTGATGAAAAAAGTGTGAAGATACAGCGAACAGACTATACGTGTCCCACTTGCGACAACATTTTTAGGGCAAGCGGTTTTTTTTTTAAACTTTGGGCGGATAACCGGAGGTTACCGTTCAGATCGCAGCCTGGAAACAACGCCACATCTCGTCTCCCCGTCCGGCGGAACACGCTATCGTCGAGAGATAGCCGCCGTGCGCTACATCACAGCCGCTGATTTCCGAAGCCAGCATCCATTGGCAGCACCTCATCGTGTCCTTTTTTGGGATGCGTAGATTAGTTTATTTTTGTATGGGCTGGTCACGGTAACCGAGCACTTTTGCAAAACTTTGCTTCTTGTGCGCACATTGAATATTCTCCCGTAATGTGTAAAATCATCGTTTCCATGGGGCCTACAACTTTATTCAAAGTGGAAATAAAATAATAAGAAAGGTAAAATTTTTTGGAATTTGCTTAATTTTCTTAATTTATGATGTTTTTCCGGAAAACGTCCGGCTCTCCGCACCCCCTCCCCTCTTGTACCTGATCCACTAGGGCAGTGTTTCTTAACCTGGGGGGTCCGCGAGTATATGTATGGGGGTCCGCAGTCTCATCTCTGGACCATTTAACAATAATGCATAAATGCCACCAGGTGTCTCGTAATCGCTATGCTTACTCAGCACGACGAACGTGCGCCAGAGGGCGGTGTGCGAGACTGACTGAAGTGAGTGCGGGCCGTGACTGACCATTACAAGTGGAATCCGATTTGAGATTACAACTTAGTAACAACATCAACCCGAATATCACTAATTTAGTTGAAAAAAGCAACACCAACCTTCACATTAACGTATTTTTTTATAAAAAAAAAGTATTTATTTTTGTATTTGTAGTACTAAAATAAATGGTCCGAAATTTTTTGCTGTTTTTTTTTACTAAGGGAGGGTCCTTGGAAATTGTGCTTGGTTTCATAGAGGTCCGTGGCTGAAAAAGGTTAGGAAACGCTGCACCAGGGTATAACAAGAGACGTCTTTCAGAGCCTAATTAATTCCATATCTTTGGACAGTCCGGTAAAACCACCACGGTCTCTGGGAAAACACGCCCCTCCACCAAATCGCCACTACAATTGGGCTTCTCAGGTCTGAGCGCACCTCCACACTGGGCAGAGGAGTGGGTATTCTTTACAGGAAATTCCACGCATGGAGGGCTGGCCCTGCATCACAGTAGGGTTGGCAGCAGCTGCCGTGGAACGCAAGCGTGCCGGCTCCCTCAGATGTCAGTTGGTGCTCGCTAACGAAGGATCGACGGTCTGGTCCGCCTAGTAAGAGGGCTCGTGTACGAAGCGGTTTCGTAGAGGAGGGGATAGCCCTCGGGCCCCATCAAGGTGGCGCGCACGGATTCAACTCCGTGCCCTGCTGTTGACAGGTGAGGTGGAACCACCCTCGGGTGGAGAACATCCACCCACTGCGATTGGAAAGGGCGTGATCTCNGCCCTGCTGTTGACAGGTGAGGTGGAACCACCTTCGGCTGGAGAACATCCACCCACTGCGATTGGAAAGGGCGTGATCTCTTTCTATTGGAAGCATTCAACTGGCTGTCAATTAGAGCTCTGACCAAGCTCACGAAGACTTGGAATCAAGACTGGTGAAGAGTGCACACACATCGAAGGACTGACGTGACAGAATAAAAAGCCTGTGGTGGCCCTAAGAACAGCCCGCATNGCTGTCAATTGGAGCTCTGACCAAGCTCACGAAGACTTGGAATCAAGACTGGTGAAGAGTGCACACACATCGAAGGACTGACGTGACAGAATAAAAAGCCTGTGGTGGCCCTAAGAACAGCCCGCATGTAAGTAAGACCTGCGGTGCACTCTTCTATAAATATATCGCTCAGAAAGTTGTCTCCTGTTATTCCCCAAGGGGACTCAGGCACAGGAGAAGACGATCTGGTCAAAACCCGCTGCACTAAGTGAAGTGTAGATAACATGTGGGTCTTCTAACAGAAAAGAAAAAAAAATAATTCGTGTGTTCATAAATGTTTACCAAGCACTTTGAATTCTACTTTAATGGCAATCAGGCCCCGCCATCTTGGATTTTATTTTCGGGTATTACCAACAAATGTGGAATTGGGATGGATTTTTTTTTTTCGGACGACATGACATAGGTAGAGACCTGAAAAAAATCGTGGTTTTCATTTCGGGACAAGCTAGAATTCAAAACCTCGTACGTTTGTATCGCTTGTTCTATTGGCCCACCCGTTAGTTTACACCTCCTGGACAACTCTGAGCCAATAACAAACACACAATAAAATGCAAACAGAATCACCGTATTCCGCTAATAAAACAGTCAACCAATTAACAGTGATATTTGCTTAATTTTGTATACGATAATGGAGTATAGCCTGCAGGTTATTGAACTCGCGAATTTTTCGTCTCTAGACATAGGGTATGACTTAATGCGTTTTCTGAAATTTGTTCTGTTCGACTGCCGTAGCTATTATGACCTATGTGGTCTCTCCCACAAGATACGCAATTATTTTACCTCGGCTGTTACAAGTTATAAAATATCAAATGCAGAGAAACTGTAACAGTTAAAGAACATTAAGGAAGGAGTTATTCGTGCTTTGTCGTGCCGAAAATTGCAATGCCCCTCCTGAATTCGAATTTGAAGCAGAAAATCTATAAAAATTCTTCGACAGAGACTGACTACCCTTAAGACGCTGAATTACTTTTCCTTGGTCATTGCCAACTTTACTCGGCGCTTGCCAGTTAGTGTACTATTTAAAATTAGGGGCAGTGATATTTCGCGAAAAGATTTAGAGACAAGATACAGTCCAAAGCACTGTAGGGTCGTCCAGATTCTTTGATTGGCTAAAAAAATGTTCTGACCTGTGTTAACCGTTTGCGCACGAATCACGAAGGTTCAGTGTCGGAGTTACTTATTCCTGAGTGGCTTGGTCGAAGACGGACACGGCACCAGCAGCCAATGGAGGTATAACAACAGCTGAGGCGTGTGTATAGTATTGAAGTCTACTGTGTGCTCCGATTTTTACGCGAAAAGTCACTGGCCCTAGCTATACTTATAAATAGAGCCGCACAATTCTCGAGTTCATTGGCGTAATAGTGAGACATCACGTCCGTCTGTATACTCAGGGAGATATCAGCAAACCTGGTTTCTAATTTCACCACGGCACTTGATTGGTTTCTTGAAACGATGAATTATGTGGAAAACCCAATTACTCGTAAATTCATTTAGGGACTGCATTTTTTTATATTTTTTATTTGAAATCTCCCTTTCTCCTTTCCTTTTCATTTCTGTCTTTTCTATCTTATTTTATTTAACGTTTATTTTTAACACCATCGCAAAACTAATTTTATTTCCGAATCTCAATAATGCAAGTTGAACTGGAAGTATTTAATTTTTATTAATACAGTTGTATGTATTGAAATTTTACGACAAAATGTTTTTGGCAACAGGTTTCCAAAAGTTTCTTTTTATAAAAGCACAAGCATATTTTACGTTGTGGGAAACTGAAAACGAGTCGCTCGGACTGCAGTCGAATCCGAATACGAGTTTAGTGAGATACCAATTCACCTCTCCTCTCGGTGTGGCAGAAATAAGAACACTACTTTCACAAGCGGCCATCTGAAGCTTCGAGTAGCCCTATTCGGGTTGATGTCATAACTCAGAAATAGCCAACTTAAGAGGCTCACAACCCAGAAACATATAAGATTGAATTTTCTAAGTTATGCCCGTTCTAACGTTATAACTTGTTAACTTTCTAACTTGTGATTTTGTAACTTATGATAGTTCTAAGTTGCGTGATTGAATTGTACGACTGTTCTAAGTTGCGTGTCTCCAAGTCATAATGATTCTAAGTTATGACTTTCTAAGTTTGTGTGGTTCTGCTTTTTGTGGTGTAAGTTGTGTATTTCTACTGTAAGTCTGTTCTAAGCTGTGTGTTTCTAAGTTATGATAGTTGTTAGTTACGACTTTCTAAGTTACAACTGTTCTAAGTTGTGATTGAGTTGAGATAGTTCTAAGTTATGATGGATCAAATTTATGATGGATCCAAGTTATGATGAATCCAATTTATGATGGATCCAAGTTANGATGAATCCAATTTATGATGGATCTAAGTTACGATGAATCTAAGTTATGATGGATCCAAGTTATGATGGATCTAAGTTATGATGAATCTAAGTTATGATGAATCTAAGTTATGATGGATCCAAGTTATGATGGATCCAAGTAATGATGGATTCAAGTTATGGTGGATCTAAGTTATGATGGATCCAAGTTATGATAGAACCAAGTTACGATAGAACCAAGTTACGATAGAACCAAGTTATGATAGCTCCATGTTATGATAGTTCCGTGTTACGATAGCTCCAAGTTATAGTAGATTTAAATTTTGATATATCTAAGATGTGATAGCCCCAAGTAATGATAGTTCTAAGTTATTGTAGTACTGACTAATAAACTAGAATTCTAAATTTCTAAATTGTAATTTTCTAATCGACATGCGATTGTCGCGGAATGTTGCAGCGCGCCTGCATGGAGGGCGGCCGACCTGAGCGCGGGAGTCCGGAATTCTTACCAACTTCGCGACGGGTGTCGTAGTTCTGAGGCAACAGCAATCCCACGCACATACCCGGCTCGCCAGCCGTCACCAGCCACCGTTCTCTATCCGAAGCCTGCCATGACGCCACACAACACACAACCATACAGAAGAGAAACTGCTACCTGCACCGCTACAGAACGTAGTACGTCAATAACAACAAGTCTAATGCATACGGCCAATGACATTTCGCGTAAAAATCGGAGCACACAGTAGACTTCAATACTATATACACACCTCAGCTGCTGTTATACCTCCATTGGCTGCTGGTGCCGTGTCCGTCTTTGACCAAGCCACTCAGGAATAAGTAACTCCGACACTGAACCTCCGTGATTCGTGCGCAAACGGTTAACACGGGCCATAACATTGTTTGGCCAATCAAAGAAGCTGGACGACCCTACAGTGCTTTGGACTGTATCTTGTCTCGAAATCTTTTCGTGAAATATCACTGCCCCTACTCATGCACTGTGCAACAGATTAACTAAAACTATTGCATATAATTTTGACTTCAATTAGGTCAATGCATGAGTTGAGTTGAGGGATCTGGGCGGCTCTTAACAACGAGGTCTCGAGAGCAGCTGAGGGTGAAATGAGGTGAGAATAGAGCAGCACCAGAATTGAAGGGCGGGGGGAAACAGGATATCCCCTAGAAAACCCGCCGACCAGCGGCATCGTCCGGCACGATTCCCACTTGCGAAAATCCGGGAGTGACCCGGCTGGGGATTGAACCCGGTTCGCCTTGGTGGGAGGCGAACCGGCTTAACCGCTCAGCCACCGTAGGTCCCAGAGTGGAAGAAAGAAACCGAGGGAAAAAGGAATAAAATTTCAAAAGCTAATGNCCCACCAAGGCGAACCGCTCAGCCACCGTAGGTCCCAGAGTGGAAGAAAGAAACCGAGGGAAAAAGGAATAAAATTTCAAAAGCTAATGAAGTGTTCATGTCTTCACAGGCTCATATATATTATTCGCACTAAGTCTGCTGGAAATAGTGATTTCAGTACATAATTTTTCAAAGCGCCGAAAGTGTTAATAGCTTCCTTACGATTACGCATAAATAAATTCAGCTAGGTTTCCAGTGGCTATGCGATTACTACGCAATCCCACTTGTTTCTCTTCCCCAAACAAACCAACTTGCAGTATGGAATTTCGCTTATGTGAAATGTGGCGGACGTTGCCGAACGCCGGTGTGAATTCTCGAGGTCGTAGGATATCATCAAATATCATGGCTCATGAACGACGGTCAGCTATGGTCCCTTCTCCAGAAGCGCAGAATAATTAAGTATAGGTTATTCACGGTAAAGTGAGCACTTTTTGAAAGCCCTCTCATTTGAAATAACAGTCAAATTAATTTATTGTTAGCCTAAGACGCTAACTTACGATGTGGTGGAATATAAACACTGTGTTTGTTACTTATATGGCAATATTTATTTAAAAAGGTGGTTAAATGATAAGACATGGCTAAAAGGATAAGGTAACTAGGCCCTCAAAAGTGCTCACTTAACCGTGAACAGCATATACAGAGGGGCGAAATAGCGTTGCGGTTCTTTTGATGTTGGCGTACCCACCTCCTGACCGGCTGCGCGAGGCTCCGGGAACGAGACTGACGTCTGATTGGCTACACTCTAAAAAAAAAAACCTTATTTGCTGCAACACATGTTTCGTTACCGCATAAAAAGTTGTTAAATATGAACCACTGACCAAGTAGGTTTGCGGCAAACAAAATTTTTGTTTGGTCAACATATCAATGGCAATGATAACCTAGTATCGTGGTTACAGTATTTCAGCAGTATCCTTCGTGATAAATTCAGTTACTTAGCTTTGAAGGTTAAAAGGTTATGTAGATGATCGGTAACATAACCATTTAGAAAGTTTCTTTACGCACTAAAATACATACTGAGCGAAAGAAATAGTTTAATATCACACTATCATTTTTTTCGTACACAGCAAACGTTTCTTTACTGTCAACAAAGCACGCTCAAGGAAATTCTTTTCTTCACTATAAAGATAGTTAACACTGTCAAAAACCTAAAATGAAAAAAAAAAAAAAAAAAAAAAAAAANAAAAAGCAGTAACAACAAATCTAAGTTTCTTTAACCTTCCCTTTCAATTAATGAAAGACTTTTTTTGTGTGAACAACACAGCGTCAAAGAAATGCTTTTATTTGCTATACAGAAAATTACGAGTGCGATTTTTTTTACAGTGTGGGCCGCTGGCTGACATGAGGCTGGCGTGTGCTGCTGGAGTTCGCCGTGTCAGCGGCTGTTTCATCTTTGTATTATCATTATTTAGCCTACTCTGTGACAGGTCTCCCTTTGGCTGATAAGCATCGGCCAGTCCATGGGCGCTGATTGGTTCATGGCCCCCCAGTGCCATTTCGTCACGACGCACGCAAGGAAATTTTCCGGAGTTGCGGTCACATGCGGTAACTTCTCTTCTGTATACGAACCTATTATGTAATGCCAGCAAACTAATCATATATATATATATAAAAAAAAAAAATACAGTGGAAGGATTAAACAGACGGCGAAGGCTTTTGTTGACACATAAATAGAAAGTCGTCCATTTGACGGTGCATCTGACAGGTCGTCTGAACTTCACACATTCTTACGTAACAGAGAATGTGTCGGGTATTTATAAGCTGCCCCTCCTGTCAGAACCTGTCTCCTCTGGCGTTGACATTCTCAACCCAGTACCTCGCAGCGTCTCAAGCCAGAAGATCAATTTCCTGTTCAGCATTCTCTTGTGAGAATCAAATTCATGTCAGTCCAGTGATTTGATTGAAAGAGACATACAGAATAATAAATTACGTAAATATACACACTGGTGAACATAGACACTATGAAGGCATCCTTGAGTATATTTAAAACGGATCCTCTTAAGCCATGCTCTAAATTCCAAGGAAAATGCCATGGAATCAACAGTCTTCTAGTTCTTTAGGAGTTCGATATCTTTGAGGACAATGCACCTGTAGCAAATTCATAGAATTTATCTGAAACTGCTTGGAAATAACGTTATGTCAAACTGGATCTCCAAAAACAAAATACCCCCTTTTTTCAGACTATTTTTCTCCATGGATGGGGACACATGACCGATGTAGTGGGTTTGTGGGGAGGGGGGTTGAAGGCAGGGGTTGAGGGAATGTTAATTATGTCCGTCGACTCTTACTATGTAAAAACAGTTTTTTTTACAAGCTGTCGAGATAAGGTTTGCTTTATCGGAATACTTCCGTTCTTGTTTAACCGACCAACAGAACTCTACATCTCATCAAAGGACGTAAAAGTGTAACTACATTTACTGCACGTAAAGCATAGCGCTGCATTTGAAAGGTCAAAATAAATAATGACCAGGAAATTGTATTTTTTTAAACCCCGCCAAAACCTGGCGTTTGCAAACGTTCGTGGGGTGTCATAAACGCCTGGTTACGGCATCGTTCGAGACCTCTGGTTACCTCGCGGTCGTAAAATTCTGTTGCTATCTCGGGCGCTCATTTCAAGCTGCAGATACCGGGACGAGAGATGAAACACGCAAGCCGAGTAATTAAGAAGGGCTAGTAGCACCCAAGGTCGCCTGACTCGTCGTTAAAATCCTTGCAAATCGTTTAGGCACACGGGTAAGATACTCGAAAAAGGAAGGCGGTGATTTCGCGTGGTAATCCCGGATCGTAATTCAAGTTATTGCTGCCTGTTAACTGTCGTTCCTACACATGTCTTTACATCGACCATCCTCTTGATAGCCGCGTAAACCCAATCAAACGCCCATCCCTGAGAAGTAAACGTGACAGCCTACATATAGACTGCTCAATTTCGAAAGACCTTCTCGGGATCGACTTTCCCCTTCTCATTTTTGTTCCTCGTGCCACGTGTACAGACCTGCGAAATTCGCGTTGTTATTTGAGGACACATTAAACTTCACACGCGCGTGCCATTGCAGCACGGTTGTCATTGGGCCATGCTTTATGCGACACGCCCTGGGTAACTCTGCGCAAATAAATGAATACGTCACAATTGCGTGCCCCCTGTTACTAGGGCCAGTGACTTTTCGCGTAAAAATCGGAGCATACAGTAGACTTCAATACTATATACACACCTCAGCTGTTGTTACACCTCCATTGGCTGCTGGTGCCGTGTCCGGCTTCGACCAAGCCACTCAGGACTAAGTAACTCCGACACTGAACCTTCGTGATTCGTGCGCAAACGGTTAACACGGGCCAGAACATTTTTTAGCCAATCAAAGAAGCTGGACGACCCTACAGTGCTTTGGATTGTGTCTTGTCTCGAAATCTTTTCGCGAAATATCACTGCCCCTAGGTATATATAAAGAAACCAAATACTTCGGAAGAATTTATTGTCGGTGCTTAACACAATATAATGTATCTTTCCTTAATTAATATATTACACTATCAGTAAAAAGTGAAGTAAAGTATTATACTCTTATTGTTGCTATCTTTGACGTCCCTGTCCTCAGTGTAACAGTTGATCATGCAACATAGTTAATCACAGCGGGATTTACAAATAGCAGACCGGAAAATCCCACGGAGAACCGGGATCGCTTCTAGCTCAACTTGTGACGTCACAAATGTTTCGCGTTCTCGCGGTTGGATCGTGCAATTGACGCTCTCACGTGAACGTCCAGGGAACCACGGGAGATATCGAACGGACCCCACCAAATCGGCCTGTCCCAAGACTGGCGATTCATAAGCTGCTATCAGCGCGAACTCCAACGTGCCCGGTGATGAGGATGCAAAACAAAAATACAACGAGCGGCATCGTCCAGCACGATTCCCACATGCGGAAATCCGGGAGTGAACCCGCCGGGGATCGAACCCGGATCGCCCTGGCCACTGCGCCACCGCTGCCCCTGCTGAATCACTTTTCCAATAATACTGTAGACTTACTAACTGCATTTGACCAAGTAATAATCTAGTGTAAATACAAATGTTAACTTATAACATCAAAGTGTGTTAAATAGAAGATAAGGCACATTCCCTTACTTTGCCACAATATAGATTACGACATTAACTGTTCTAATTTTAATCTAATGTAGACCTGTCCAGGTGGCTCCCAAAACGCGAGTGTCTACCAAAACAACAGGTTCCCCATCGCCGGCATAAAAAGAAAGAAAAAAACAAGACTGATCAATGAAGGCATAGAATCGCAAACAATAACCAAGCATTTTTATTTAATTGCATGGGGCTGTTCGCGGTTAATTTGGCACTTTTGAAATCAACCTTTGAAACATGTCACTGCCACTTAATGCTGTTAACGGTAAAGAGAACACTTTTGAAAACCCTGCTTAAGATCTACTTGTATGTAAATGGTGTATTCTACCGCCTTATGTAAAATTAGCACTGCCGTTGACCTCATCACTTAATTCATGCGTCGGTCAAGTGAAACTATGAAATTATTAGACTAGTACGTATTTTAGAAATCTGAAAATTTTTAAACTTCGATGCATAAAAAAAAAACAGGAAGCGAATGAAATAATCAAAGTTATCACAAATGGTATACAAACACTTTTATTCGACGTTAATATATGAAACTACTTTCCATCCGTCGTTACCAACTTTACCGGGCGCATGCCACTCAGTGCGCACGTTACAATATATGCAGGCACGGGCGGTGATTTTTTTTTAGTAAGGTTCGTTTCAAAAGTTCTCACTTTATCGTGAACAGCTTTCAACACTGCATACGTCGCTTGTGTAAAAATGTCGTGGCACTATCTACAATAACAAGTTTGCGGATACGTATCGCGGTAGTGGAGCAAGTAACGAACGGGTCATTGAAGAGATTTGGGCAGCTCTTAAAAACGAGGTGTTGAGAGCCGATGAGGGTGAACGAGGTGAGCATGGAGCAGCGTAGGAGTGAAAGGGCGGGGTGCCGGGAGATCCCCGAGAAAACCCCGCCAACCAGTGGCCATCGTCCGGCACGATCCCCAATAGCGAAGATCCGGGAGCAACCCCGCTGGGGATTGAACCCGGTTCGCCTTGGTGCGAAGCGAGCAGCCTAACCACTACACCACCGCGGCCTCCGATTACGAACGGATCCACGTAAGAAAGTGCTTCAACTATCGACTCTGCCGCGTTCCGCCTCCGGCGCGGCGGCCCAGCCAGTAAGAAAGCTTCCGCAACACGCGGTAGCTAGCCATACCGAGAAACTCGCGCAGCCAATCAGCAAACGAGTACGCCCACATCCAAGGAACATCCACGCCTTTCCCAATTCTGTACGCTTACCTGTTCTGTGTGCCCCCGAGTGTAGTTCCAGCAACCTTTGTTTGAAATTTTTCTTTGCAGATATATCGTCAATGTTTCGCTTACTGTAATGCAGTTCTTACAAGGGCATGCAATCACAAGAACAATGACTTCGATGACTATACTTAGGGGCAGTGATATTTCGCGAAAAGATTTCGAGACAAGATACAGTCCAAAGCACTGTAGGGTTATCCAGTTTCTTTGATTGGCTAAAAAATGTTCTGGCCGGTGTTAACTGTTTGCGCACGAATCACGAAGGTTCAGTGTCGGAGTTACTTAGTCCTGAGTGGCTTGGTCAAAGACGGACACGGCACCAGCAGCCAATGGAGGTGTAACAACAGCTGAGTTGTGTATATAGTGCTAAAGTCTACTGTGTGCTCCGACTTTTACGCGAAAAGTCACTGGCCCTAACTATAACCACCCTTAAGCTGTTCGTATATTGCCATTGGTTGCTGTCTGCTTGAGAAGGCGTTTTTTATATTTTACCGGGCCACTCAGAATACGGCAACATCGGCACGGCTCCTACGTGATTCGTGTGCACACAGTTAACACGTGTCTAAAAGTAATTCAGCCAAAAAGACAGGTAAACGATCCTACAGTGTTTTGAAATATTATCGCTAAATTTCACTATTCCTATAGATTGTGCTACAGTCTGCAATAACATCAGAGATTGTAGTGGACAGTAAGTATTGGCTCACCCGGCTCAGGCATGATTTTATGGTGGAAAAATGTTTCAGCCAAACTAAAGAGGACATATTTGTTACTAAATGCTAATTTATTACTGGTATAAGAAATACCATTAGATACATAGGTGTATTAGGAGGTTTTATACCAGAGCAAACAATCTTTGAGTGAGTGAAGAGATTTGGGCGGCTCTTAACAGCGAGGTCTTGAGAGCCGATGAGGGTCATTGAGGTGAGTATGGAGCAGTGCCGTAATGAAAGGGCGGGGGAAACGGGAGATCCCCGAGAAAACCCATCGACCAGAGGCATAGTCCGACAATATTTTCCACTAGCGAAAATCCGGGAGTGTCTCGGTTGGGGATTGAACCCGGTTCGCCTTGGTGGGAGGCGAGCGGGCTAACCGCTCAGCCACCGCGGCCCCAGCATGGCGAGAGAACACACAATGTGTATAACATGTAGATCTTAAGCAGGACTTCCGAAAAGTTTCCAATTTACCGTGAAACAGCCTTCGAATCGTTGCCCGTATGACATGCGCGCACTTTGTTGACAGTGTTCAGTTCGAAAGAAAAAAAAGTCACACTCGAAGTTCGTAACGTTTTTAACTTAGCAGACGAGGAGTGAAGATCACCCACCGACAACAACCGAGCAAGGAGCGGTGATTGGAGAACGCTAGTCGCATGCGAGCCGCACGCGTCCTCTTCAGACGGTGGCGTAGTGGCCAGGGCGCTCGCCTCCCACCACGGCGATCCGGGTTCGATCCCCGGCGGGTTCACTCCCGGATCTCCACACGTGGGAATCGTGCTGGACGATGCCCCTTGCCGGCGGGTCTTCTCGGGGTACTCCCGTTTCCCCCTGCCCTTGCATTCCAGCGCCGCTCTATTCTAAGGTCTCATTTCTGTCATACCCGGGGATGACGGTCACCTACGGGTCCCAGCTGGAAAGACCGTCACTCGGAGGGTGTTGCCTTGCCCTTGGTGCACTCCCCACACGCTATTATTATTATTATTATTATGCAAAAGACGTGAGGTAGCCTCTTCGTAGAGAGACGAAGATGGCATATGTCAACGTCTGGCCTGGCGCCTTGAACTATCAGCTCCCGCAGTATCGCGTTATACCGCATCTCAGAGCCAGACGTTCCACTTCTCCGCTCTCGTCGTGGTGATATTACGTTTTTTTTTTTACAACGCCATCTTGCAAGTCGAGTGCGTGCCCCCGCAGAGCAGATGACGTCGTGGCAGGGTGGTGAATACCAATTCCTGCCCCCCTGCTAAGGGCACAGCGTACACACACAAACAGAGGCGAGACCATGGGAATGGGAATAAGCACGAGAGACTGCCTGTTGTGACGTAACTGAAGCTACGTTTGTACCGATCGCCATGTTGTGACGCCCAGAACTTTGACAACGTGGTTGCTTGTTGTGTATAAAATACATGTTAATCCTGGCAGTTTATATACGTTAATAAAGATCTGCTAAAGCCCGAGCAATTACGCCAAACCTCAATAAGCTTAGAATTTCAACGCCTCGGGCGTCACAACTTGGCGATGGTGAAGAAACAGGCTTCACCATTTCTCCCTATGTGAATAGAAGCCCGGCCGACCCCCTGAACGAAATGGTGTGATTGTTGTTCTCGCGTGGGCGTACCCACCGTGCGATTGGCTACTGCGTGCCACGCAATGTTCCTTATTGGTTGGGCTGTAGACTACACTGTAAAAAATACTCTGAAAGATTTCCTTATAGCAGAGAAAAGCATTCCATTGACGCTGTTTTGTTGACAGTAAAAAAAATCTTGCTTTAATTCAAAGGGAAGGTTAAAGAAACTCAATTTTGTTGCTACAAAATTTGTTTGATGACAATATTAAATTTCTTTATTGAAAAGAAAAAAATGTTTACTCGCCTTGTTAGTTTTACCGTAAACCGTTGCTGTGCACCAAAGAAATGGTTGAGTGGTATTAAAACTTTACTTTCGTTCGTTAGTGGTGACTGTGATGAGCCTGGCACAATGTATTTTAAATGGGAGCTGTGTGGATGTGGCTGGCCATCTTCGGCTCGACTCGGTAGAGATCGGTATTCTCCGGCTCGACTCGGGTGTGCTCGGAAGCCTTCGACTCGGTATTTTCGAATGTACCCGAAGGTGCTATTCGTCTGTACTGGGAGTCGTTGGCCATAATGGTTTTATAAGCACTAGGTATGTCAAATAGTAAATATTTGGTTTTCGTACGTGCCTTTTTTTAAATTTATAATAAATCTCATGTATTAAAAGGTACGGAACGACTACATTTATTAATTTTTTTTCAATTTCATTCTTTAGTGTTATTTCTCAAATTAAATCCTCAATTTATGGTACGCTAGATATGGTTTGCATAATTTCGTGCTAGAGTGCATCAGCATTTGTGCGCAGAATTTTTTTTTTTTTTTAATTTACGTGATAGGTTGTCCTGTTACACGATTATTTGGACTCTATCGACCCAGGATTTCATCGGCTAACGGCCAACTAATAATGAGAGAAACTGTGTAGTGTACGGTGTATTGTAGACTAATAGGACAGTTTTAAGTGGAAATGAAGAAGGTACAGAGTATTTAAAAATACAGAAGCTTAAAAAGTCACTTCAACAGAGAACTTCAGCCACACACACGCCTACAAAATGACGTCACTAGTCAGAAACAAGTCGGAAAGTCGTTCGCCAATCAGCGCCTTGGAAATTACTCGTCAACTGGCAGCCCACCCAATAGGGAAACCTTAACACAGGGTCAGTTTCCAGAGCCTTTGGGAGCCAATTAGAGAATGAGTTTTCCCACGTCAAAGGATACGCCACGTCATTTCGTATCTGTATACTTTTCTACTCTGTGTTGCGAGAAGTAGAGCGGAGAGATTTGGCTGGCTCTCGACATCGAGCTCTTGAGATTTGACGAGGGCGAAGAGAGGTGAGTATGGAGCTGCGCCGGATTGCAAGGGCGGGAGGAAACGGGACATCCCTGAGAAAAACCCGCCAACCAGCGGCATAGTCCGGCACGATTCCCACATGCGAAAATCCGGGAGCGACTCCGTAGCTAATCGAACCCGGTTTCACGTAGGTGGGAGGCGAGTAGTCTAAACACCACACCACCGCGGCCCCTTATCTACTCTGCGAAAGAAGTTCAACAAAACTCGCGTTACTCTAGTGATGGATACAAGCGGATCGCTTCTGTCTTGTCTTGGATGCCAGTAAATATGCACAGTCCTCAAAGTGGTAACAGGACATTAATATTCCCGCCAGACTTTACATTTAACTATATGAAGGCACTGGGAAGTATTTTTTATAGGCTGTATGCGGAAATTCTTGTTATAATCGTGAACGACCTATACAGTACCCGTCAAAAGTTTAAGACCATTAGTAAATTTGTAAAAAAACTTTTCCGGTTTAATACTTTTGGTTCAATCTATGCTATACAATTTTCTAATACTGTTAAGGCGCGTATTAGCATGATTAAACTATTGAAATCGGTAAAAAAAATTTGCAAGTTATAATTCTTTAAACAATTACATAAATCTGGAATTATCGTTCACATTTTTGTGTTAAAAGATATGTAGACACAATAATTTTACAGATATTTTAGTGTAACTTTTTTTATAATTGCCTTTAGACACACTTCGAAGAGAAACGCAGTTGAGCTAGAGAAATGGAGTTCCCTGCAATAGTTAATATATAACATTACAAGTTTGTTACCGGTAAATTAAAAATTCAGCGATTATTGCCATCGATGTTGAGACATAAAGCTGCAAAGTAAGTTTCGTGCCGTTGTTGTATATAAATGGGAGAAAAAAAAAGTAAACAGAAAGTGACAAATTGTTGGAGTGAATAGGTGCAACAAGTCACAATGAGAAATTGCAGTGCAATTGGACATTTCTGAGTCATGTGTATCAAACATAATAAATTATTTTTCTTAAAGTCAGATACATAATACACACGTGTAAACAATATATTAAAAGCATCGGGAACAGTTCGTAAGCTACATAATTTTCCTGTAAGGTTTATTAAAGAAGTCTCAAATGCTTCCACAGAATGTTCTTGTTTCTGCCATTGATTGTCATATATCACGTAAAATTGAAGTTTTCATTCATATGTTGGGTGGTCGTAAACTTCTCACGTGTGCTGTAGATATACGTTCATCCCGCGCAGGCCCATAACCAGGAACAGACATGCGCGGGAGCCAGTTTACACGGTCTGAAAGGGTAAAAAAAGAGGGAGGG